>JAPPVO010000016.1:75764139-75995722 GCA_030407325.1 Camellia japonica | reverse complement strand
CATTCCTGTCCCTACCGGGCCCTGCTCTGCCTGAAATTCTCCTATCACATCATTTGATCGTCCAACCACCCGGTAACTTCGGCTGAATTCTCATAATCAAACCATGCGACTGTCGTATCCTCTGGGTCCTGGTCACTGTAAAACTGGAGTTCGGCAAAGTCCTCCCCCACAGCTGTTACTTATCTGTTCCTGTCCCAAATTATCTCCGTGAATCACGACACAATTCTCCCTCTGTTGGCAATTCTACTCCGGGCCATCTTGGCCTACTGATGAAATGTAGTCTCCCGGACTATATGTTTTCTTGATACAAATTTCCAAATCCCGCAGATTCTGGCCCAACAATCCTCCTTTCCTTGGGATTTCCTCTCTCCTGTTCTCGATGGTCACCACCGCTGGTTTCGGTTGGGTTTCGAAGACGTCCATCATGCACAAGGCGGTGCAATCAGGAAGAAATACTTCTGTTTAGGGAGGTGGGTAGGTGTGATATAGATACTAGGGTCGTAGAACACGTCCCCAATATGGATGAAATTGAGTCTTTTGGGCGGTGGAGCTTGGTTATGTGTGGGGAGAGGGTTTGTGGTAACATTGGGTTTTTCAGGAGGCGGATCACCCCATTATCAATGAGATCTTGAATCTCATGACGTAACCGATAAGCACTGGTCGGTGTCGTGACCGTGCTGTTGGTGGAACGCACAGTACTTGGCCGGGTTATGGTTAGGGGGAAGTTTTTCTGGTAAGGGCCGCGGCTCCAGGGGCTTCAGATGCCTTTCTTGATCAGAACCCCCAGAGCTTTGGATAGGGCATATATAGTGGGGCGAAGGTTCTGGTGTTTCTGGGTGGGTATTTGGTTGTTTTGTGGGTTGCTTCTGGACGCGCCGGAAATGGCGCGCAGCTGCCGTATTTCTTTGAGGGGGATTGGCGGTGACCATGCTTACTCGGTGGCTCTCGTAGTACGTGGTGCCTGCCACCGGGCCTGCCTGCATTGCTACCACGGTTGAAAGTTCGTCGGGGTTGCTCCCGGTCGTTGTCAATCAAGCCTTGCTTTAAGGCGTCTTCAATCTGCACCCCCATTTCGTGAAGGTCAGAAAAAGTAGGGAAGGGGAGAACTATCATTCTTTTGCATCAACTTCGGCTGAAGATTGCGCACAATCATCCGAATCTGGTCTTTGTCCGTAGGCCTCAAGGCCATCATCGAAGCCTTGGCCCTCCCCTGGTTACAAAACTCTGAAAAACTCTCCTTTAGGGTCTTGCCTAGTCGTCTCGAGATCACGGGTCGTAATCTCAATCTGTGTATATTATACGAATACTGTGCGATGAAGGCCTCAGCCATTTCGTCCCCAATTCTCTTGACGTCATCTTCCAACTTGGCATACCAAATGGCCGCCAACACCTGATAGGGTCCGGCCAAACAAAGACAAACTTCTGAAGCCTACTGAGGCCCATTGGCCTTTAGGACATCTGAAAACAATCTCAGTGCACCATGGGGTCCCCGGACCCGTCAAACCGATCAAATATGAGGCATTTTGAATCTGTCGGGCAGCGTCACAGCTGCATCAGTGTGTAACCGTCTTCAATATCAGGGATAGCCTTGACCCCTGTGATCTCTTGAACAGCTTTTCAAGCTTGCTCAAACTTTAGTGCGGTAGGATCAGTCTCGAACTCAAAGGGAGAGTCCGGTAGGTTGGTTGGGGTGTTTTGATAGCTGAGGTTGGATCTGAGTAGGGTTGGAGGTGGGGGTGGTCCTGTGGGCAATTCTGTATTAGTTTGAACATCGGCTGTTCTCCCGACGTTAGGAAATCCTGGCGGGGGGGAACTGGATGCGAAGCAGACGCTCCGGTCTGCTGCTCTAACCTGGCAATTGTCTCTGCCTGTTCCCTCACAAACTGTGGCCTGTTGCCTGGCGAAATCTGCCTGACGGACGGCATCCTGCTGCATTGCTTTCATGCTTTCCTGAAGGTGGCGCACCATCTCTTCTAAACTAGCCATACTGCCTTGCTCTGACTGAGTTATCGGTGTGTATGTATATTCTCTTTCTGGGGAGGAGCGGAGTCCTGATCCCTACTGTACACAGGTGGGGTAGACAAAGCCCTTTGTACTGAATGCTGAACCGGTGCCTTTTGCCTGACTGACCTCCGTTTGGTAACCGGGGTAGTGAATAATACACTGGTTGTCCGTCTATCAGATCCTCAGATCGATGGAGTCGGCGACCTCTAGTCCAGAGTGCTTGGGGAGTATCTACTAGGTCAGAAGCAATCGTGCTCAACTACCTAGTAAAAAAAAAAAAAAAAAAACGTATAAATAACAGAAATCGGACAGCATAACGCATAAAATAAAAAAACACAGTCGGATAATATGCTGAACTCGATTCACTGTCCCTGCAATACTGATCACTATTTCTGAAATCATTACCCCCAAGTCTGAATCCCGTATCCACAGATAACCTGATTCCCCCAAAATACTGTTACGGGTGCCCTCAGGCCGGATAAAAACTTGCAAACTGACATGCGCATTTCCTGTAGAGATACACTCTAAAAGCACATAGCAAGTAAATGAGAGCCAATACACCCCTATGTTGGGTAGGGTTTCCCTGTCCTATTTTGTCAGGAGCTAGGGTTTCACTACGCACGCAGCGGTTTCAAACAACCTAACATCGGGTAAGCAACCTGTCCTGGTTTGGAATGGTCACTATGGATTCCGATATGCACTAGGTCGAATGGTCAAAAAGGGTGCCCGGTAAAACCGGGGTTTGTGTTCCCATACTGGCAGAGCCCGCAAACGGTCAGCCTTATGGACATGCCTTGACAAGACAAGCCTCCGGCAAACCATTCAGGAATAGCAGATGGCCAACACGGTGTCCTAGGCGCACCAATGCACATGCAATGCAAAGAAGAAAACACTAAGCGTAGTCAAAACAGGATATCACGAGTTCGAGTCAAGCTCTCTAAATCCCCAGCAGAGTCGCCAGAAAAAACGTAGCACGTCCGCGGGGGACCTCGGCTACAGTTCGGACTCCTTTTTGTGTCGCGGTTCTAAATCTGAACCAAAGAGTCCACCTCTGGCAAATCGTTTTGAAGAAAAACAGATTTTTTGAAAAGTAGTGCCAAACATGGACTGCTTTGCCAGATTACAGAGTCGCCACCTAAATATTTTTTAAATGGGGGGAATTTAGGAAACCCTGACTCGGTGCCGAAGCCACGTGTCCGTCATAACCAAAGTGTCTTGGCTCGGGAGCTTGGGTACGATCGGGGAAGGTCAGTTATGAGCACCCCCTTTCGCCCGGTCCGAAGACCGGCCTCTACTAACCGTGATAATCCGATTTTGAAAACATACATGCTCTTATCCCAATTATTAACCTAGAATTACTATGTTATGCGCACAGCAAACAAGTATAGACTGGATTGCCTAATTTGGAAATAACACACTGCTATCCGTTTTGTCTCGAAAACGTGTTGTTTTTGCTACTCGAAAGTAGGCTAAAATACGGATTTCAATGAGTTGTTCCCAACTCACGCAATCCAACCTCCACCACAGGCATTCAACAGTAATCACATAAGCATTTTAGCCGCCATGGTAAGCATACTGTCATGGGCAACATTCACACGCATGCGAAATGCTAAAGCGTAAAATACTTACATCGTACTCCGTGCCAAAAAAAGGTAAACTAGTTAGCAATCATGCATGTCCTAGTTCATGTTAAGTGGCTAATGCAACGCAGGCAAGGATGCAATTTAGAGTAGGCTCGGCAACCCTAAACATGGCACATGAGATGCAACAACTATCACGCATTCAATTTGGAATTGGAAATACAATGCAGTTTGTATGATGTACCGAGCCCGGTGCATGTAAACAAATGCATGGATGCACGCATGCATTTGCATAAGGTATGCTAATTTAAAATGCCCTAGTTTACCACTGTAAGCGGATAAATAAAAGGGTTAGAAAGAAATGAGGATTGGAGAGACATACATGCCCACACACCCACACTTATTACATTTTTTGCCCCTCACTCGGAGGGACCGAATAAATAAATAATACAGACCGAAAGAAATAAACGAAATAAATTAATTATTACAAAATTCTAAATATTGAATCAAAGCAAATAAATAAGTGCAAAAGGGGCCTCAGCCCTGCCTTGGGATGCGCGAATGATGCGTGCTCGGGCCGCCTTGCCCGGGAAAGCCACACCCTAACACTGCTGCCTCTGTTTTTATTGCTCTGCGCCCCTCCAAAATTCTCAACATTCTGTAAAATCCTCCAAATAGTCTGAAATACCCCACCGGCTGGATAGAGTGATCGTCGGCTGATCCATTTTATCACCGGCTTCTTATGATGTTATCGGCACAAAAATAGTGCCGGTCGGCACTATTTACTGCCGGCCGGCAGAAAATTCCTGCAGAGGACAGATTTTGACAGCAGCAGCAGACAGCAATGCAAGGCATGGTCTTTTGGGCATATGTCAGCATGTCCAATACCTCCTATCATATTTAGGGACTCAAGGAGGCATGGCTCTTGATTCTAGGGCTACCAATCGTGCATTTGATGCATGGTAGCCTAAGGGACCAAGATTGCTATTTTGGTGTAAAATGCATGCAACGCAAACAAATGAAGGCTAAGTCCCTATCATGTGGAGGTCAAGGGCCTTAGTGACATGAGGATTGAGACAAGTTTCACCACTTAAAGTGTGAACTCCTCTCAATCTTCATGCTTGGTTTGACAACCCCAAACCAAGCCATGGAATGCAACTTATGCAAGCATGCATCAATAATGTAATATGGCATGAAGATGCAAAGCATGTCAAATGCTATATGACTAATACAATAAGCATGCAAAATGCTAGAATACACTAAGTATGCGAACATGCACAAGGCCAATTCCTAAGCATACAAGAGCATACCTTTAAAGTATGAACTAAGCCACATATACTAACATATAGACATGACTAATGGACTCAAATAGGGTCTAATATGATGCCAAATCAATAGACCAAAACAAGCTAAACATGCTAGAGCTCCATACAAGCAAGGCTTACAAGCCTAACATGCAAAATACACACACTAAGCATACCAAAAGTGTCAAGAACAGTGGCTCACAGCCCCTTTTCATGACAAATGGATGCTAATATCTTCATGAGATCAAGCTAGAACATGCAAAGAAACATGGCTCAAAGGCATGACATACTTCTAAGCATAATAGAGCACTTCAAAGCAAACACGAGAGGCATGCAAGAGGTCACGAAATCAACTAAAAACAGGGATCCAACATGACCTAAAACACATAATAAAGCTCTGAAATGAAGATAAAACAAGCATGCATACATGTTATGCTATGAGCCTAAAACAAAGGCATACAAAGGACCAAAGGGAGAGGGGTGTCTCTCCCTTTAATGAGGCTTGAAAATAACTCCCTCACCACTGAAAACCCACTGGTTTTCAGTGGTGAGAAGGCCAAGAATACCAAGCAAACAAGGTCTTAAGCAAAGGTTCCAAAAATGGCCATACAAGGCCTAATAAGATGGACCTTTGCTCAAACCAAGAAAAAGCCTTAAAGAAGGTTCAAGAACAAGTAAAAACAAGACTTTTTTATCTTAAACACAAACTCAAAAACACAAAGTAAAGAGGGTAGAAATAGGTTGCAAGAATGGGGAATATAAAGTGATGTTCTTACCCTTGAAGATCCCTTGAAGAACAAGTGGTGCAGCCACTCTCTAGTGCTCAAAACCAGTCCAAAACCAACACAAATAACCTTCCAAGTCTCTCAATCTCGAGCTAAGGTGTAAAGGTGTGTGTAATGGTGCAAAAGTGAGGTAAATCTACACTTTTTGGCCTTAGATCACACACACAAGGGAGGGAGATGATGATATAGATATATGACAGAGATATATGTATCTAAGCTCTGGTTTTGACTCTCAAGAAGCTAACCCTAAACCAAGAGGAGAAGCTTCCCTCTTATAGGCATTTGCAAAGCTTGTCAAACAAGCTTGGAAGGAGTGCATCCCCTCCATACACGTGTATGGAGGGGAGAAAAAGCTACAAAGTTGTCTGAAAATATCTCAGAAAACAAGTGCACAGTAGTCGGCAGGGCAAAATGGTCATTTCGCCAAAAAGAGTGCCGACCGGCACAAAATAGTGCCGATGGAAACTCTAGCCAGCCGGTGGCCTCTAGCCCCAGCCGGTGGTGTGTAGGGATGCCTCACAAAGCATTCCCTTCCCTTCCAAGGCAAAAACACAAGTGTTTGGTGCAAAACCAAACACAAAAGGTCGGGTCGGAGGTCCTGAGGCACGGGCGCGCAGCCGAGAACTCCGGGAACTCCGAACGAACACAAACATGGATAATCACCGAGTGTTCCAACGATGACGTCCAAGTCTTGAGGACGGTCAAAAATGGGATGTCTACAGCAGGTACCTCTGTTTTAGCACCAGGAAGATCACTGGAGGGTGGGAGGCCAGCAATTATCTCAGATAACCAGTTATGCTCCTCCGGCGCCCGTTTTTCTCACTTCCGGGCTAATGTTGAACACCCTAGGGCCATTTTCTTCCAACCACAACTACATATTTGTGATGAGGGCACATGGGAGGACCCTAAAAAATGGTGGTCGGCCAGTAATTCTGATTTTCATTTTTGAGCCTCTCTTTCAAATGCAATGTTGTGACTCCTGCTCCAGAGTTGTCAAATTCCAACCATAGGACCTTGTTCTACACACCTGGGAGGACACTAAAAAATGGTGGCCGACCAGTAATTGTTCACTTCATTTTTGGCCATGGCCGGCCGGCCATGGGGAGTGGCTGGCCGACCAGTGGGGTGGCCGGCCGGCCATCTTCAAGAAAAGCACCTGGCCGGCCTGCTTCCCCCTTTTGACCACTTTACAGCTGTCCAGCTGTTTTTCAAAATATCTCAGCCCTCCGGGGGATATTTTGGGAGGGAAAGCTTGGGTGCATTTCCCTCCCCTTTTACACCCCTTTTGGTCCATTTAAGGGGCTGATGAGCTCTTTTGTTAGGGTTACAAAAATTCTTCTCAAGAGCATATCTCCCATAGCCTCCATCTTCATTTCCAAAACCCTAAAAAACCTTCAAGTCTCTAGCTCATTCCTTCATCAACACCAAGCCTCACCATCACTACTTCCATTTCAGCAGCAAGGGAAGCTTTTTCAAAGGCTAAGAACTAGCAAATTGAAGCCAAGAAGCAACAAAAGCTTGATCTTCAAGGGTAAGTCTCAAATTCCCTTTTTCTAGCTTATTTTTGCTTCAATTTTCTACCCTATTTGCTCACTGTTTTGGGCTCTGACCCCTACTGATTTGTGCTTATTTGGGCCCCTCTACAACATTGTAGAAGGGCTCAACCTTGTTTGGCATCTCTATCATGCACCTCTTTCAATACCTCTCTTTATGCCAATATTCTGCATGGATTCTTTAGCCTGTTAATGATCTGATTTTGAGCCTGATATAAATTGTGAGTGGGCCTCTTTTGAGCCCCTCTTCAACATTGAAGAAGGACTCAACCATGTTTGGCCTCTCTATCATGCACTTTCTTTGTAATTCTCCATATTTACCGTAAAATTGCATGATTTATTTAGCCTGTTTGTGATCTGATTTGGAGCATCTCATGAACTGATATTGTGCTTATTTTGAGCCCCTCTGAAACATTGAAGAAGGGCTCAACCTTGTTTTCATGCTCTGCATGTCACTTGCTTTGAATTCATGTTTTACCCTTGCTCTTGCATGCTATTTTTAGCTCATGATTGATCTGTTTTCGAGCATACAATATATTGTGAATGGGCCTATTTTGAGCCCCTCTTAAACATTGAAGAAGGGCTCAACCTTGTTTGGTAACTCCATCTTACACTTGCTTCACAATTCCTCCAATTTACCGTAAAATTGCATGCTTTGTTAGGCTTGTTTAGCTTCTTTTTTCGGCCATCATCAGGCCTGAAAAGTGTCTTATTTTGATCTTCTTGACATATTCCATTAAGGGTATTTTCTGGTTTGGTGAATGCTTGGTATACCTCTCTTTATAGCCCTCTTTTGGCTCATATTTTGCATGCTATGTTGAGCATATCTACATACTGTTTTGAGAGTTGTCATAAGCTGTAAATGTTCATATTTTCAGTCACTCTTCAATGTTGTAGAACTGTATTTTTCAGTTTGAGCATTGTATATATCATTTGCTTCATTATTCCCCTCTTTTCCCCCATTTTTGCATGCTATTTTTGCCATACTTGTGATTGTTGTTTGGCCATTCTCTGTGCTGGAAAAATGCTAGTTTAGGGGCTGCCTAGCATCTGTTTTGCATTTCATGTACCAATTATGCATGTTTAGTATGGCTGTAGGCCATTCCGGGTGCTTATTATCGCATTTCGGGACCATTCCGGGCATTCGGTGTCATTTCCCCGCCTTTCGGGACTGTTTTGCATCATTTGTAAGTGCTGAAAATCCATTTGCATGTTTGCATATCACTTTCGTATGTCATTTCATGCTTAAATGCATCGCCTCGATTTGCGCGCCCGTGTGCACGCATTTCGAGGCACCCCATTTTCATCTCACGGCTTCTCATGTGAGTGTGGCTGAGGCTCACTCATGTTAGTATAAGTCCATTTCACATTTTGTATGTAATTTCATGCTTAAATGCATCGCCTCGGTTTGCGCGCCCGTGTGCACGCATTTCGAGGCACCCCATTTCATCTCACGGCTTCTCATGTGAGTGTGGCTGAGGCTCACTCATGTTAGTATAAGTCCATTTCGCATTTTGTATGTCATTTCATGCTTTAATGCATCGCCTCGGTTTGCGCGCCCGTGGGCACGCATTTCGAGGCACTTCATTTTTTATCCGACGACCTCCCGTATGAGAGTGGCTGAGGCCCTCTCATGTTGGTATAAGCCCATTCTGCATTCTGTATGCCATTTTCGCATCATTGCATTCTGTATGCCATTTTCTTGGTTTGCGTGCCCGCGGGCACGCACTTCGAGACATCTCTTTTTAGCCTCATTACATATCATTCCATGATATTTTGCATTCCGTATGCATCGCCTCGGTTTGCGCGCCCGTGGGCACGCATTTCGAGACACTTCTTTTTTATCCGACGGCCTCTTATGTGAGTGTGGCTGAGGCTCACTCACGTTAGTGTAAGTCCACTTGCATCGTGTATGCCATTTCATGCCTTAGAATTGTCGCCTCAGTATGCGTGCCCGTCTGGCACGCACTCCGAGGCGTCTCATTTTTCATAGCATTGAGCATGCTAGAATTGTATATTAATTGCATTTCATGCATATCATGCATATTGCATCTTGTTCGGGATAAGAGTTAGCCCGGGCACGGGAAACGAGACACGTTTCGTACTCCGAATGACGGAACGGGTCTCAATTCCCAAGTCACCGACACTCCGGATTACCCATGATGGAGTTAGGTTTTGTTGTGGCATTCATCTGCATTGCACCCTATATTGAGTTGTGCAAATCGACTCCTCGGCCATCATGCATCGATATGCGTGATTGGTGGCACGAGGATCGAGGCATGCATATATTTGTGAAATACATTGCTATGCCCTTTTCCTGCTCTCTGTTGCAGCAAAATAAGGAATCGGCAACTTTTCGGAGTCTGGCACGCATTTCGAGAACAATTGCAAACAGAGGCTAAATTGGGCATTCCAGTGGATTTCCGAAAAGGCAGCCCAGCATACATCATTCAGCGGAAGTGAGGCAGCCCCTGGCTTGCATGCCAGTTTACAGCTTTCTTAGTTTAATTTGTTAATTAATTAGGAATTTGTATATTATTCGGACTGTATATTTCGGACTGTATTATTTATTCGGACCCTCTGTGCGAGGGCAAAATTGTAATAAGTGTGGGTGAGTGCGATGTATGTCTTCCAACCCCACGTCTTTCTTCCCTTTTATTTACCCGCTTACGATGGTTAGATATAGGGCATATTTTAATTAGCATACAGTATGACAGCATATTTGCATCATTCATCTGTTTTGCACGCACCGGGCTCGGCGCATCATACAAACTGCATTTGTATTTCGATTCCAAATTGAATACATGATAGCTGTTGCATTTCATATGCCATTTTAGAATAGCCGAGCCTGCTATAGTTGCATTATTGCATGCGTTGCATTAGGCATTCCTGTATATTTAGGATCATGCATTGATTTCTAATAAGTTTCTGTTTTTGGCTTGGAGTACTCGGTGAGTTTTATGCTTTAGCATCCTTGCATGCGTGTGAGTGTTGCCATGAATAGCATGCTTGCCATGAGGCTATGTGCTTATGTGATATTACTGCCTTGAATGCTTGTGGGTGAAGGTTGTGTTACTTGAATTGGGACAATAAGTTGACTGTTTGTTTTAAGCCCACTAGATAGTGGCAAAATCATGTTTTCTAAGCCCACCTGAGGGTGGCAAATCCACGTCTTAGCCTACCTGCGGGTAGCACCATCAAACCATTTTCAAACAAACAAACATGAAATGTTTTGTTCCAATTCAGGCGATTCAGTCTATACTTGTTTGCTGCGAGCATCACATAGTAACCTAGGCTAATAACCGGAATAAGAACATACAATGTTTTCAAAAATAGATATCATGGTTAGTAGAGGCCGGTCTTCGACCGGGCGAGCGGGGGTGCTCACGAAGTGACCTTCCCCAATCGTACCCAAGTTCCCGAGCCGAGGCAACTTTGGTGATGACGGACACGTGGCCTTTGGCACCGAGTCAGGGTTTCCTAGATTTTCCAAAATAAAAACATTTAGGTGGCGACTCTGTATCTAGCAAAGCAGTCCATGTTTGGCACTTCTTTCAAAAAAATCTATTTTCAAAACGATTTGCCGGATTTGGACTCTTTGGTTCAAGCTTAAGAACCGTGACATTTGAGTCCTTGAACTGTAGTGACCCCAATATGAACAGAACGGGACTTAACCCTCCCGGGGCATTCGGGGACGTCTACAGGATCCCTGTGACGATTGTTTCAGATAGAGATCCGCGTTTCACTACTCGGTTATGGCAAAGTTTGCAAAGTGCCTTGGGCACTAAATTGACCTTTAGCACTGCGTATCATCCTCAGACTGACGAGCAGTCCGAACGTACTATCTAGATTCTTGAGGATATGTTTCGAGGTTGTGTCCTTGACTTTAAGGGTTCGTGAGAGAGGCATTTACCATTAGTGGAGTTTGCCTATAATAATAGTTTCCAGTTGAGTATTGACATAGTACCGTTTGAGGCCTTGTATGGTCGACCGTGTAGATCCCCTGTGTGTTGGGCTGAGGTGGGTGATGCACCTTTGTTAGGTCCAGAGTTGGTTCGGGAAACAATGGAGAAAGTAGTACTTATCCGTAAGAGGCTAGCTACGACTCAGAGTCGCCAGAAAAGCTATGCCGACCGTAGGAGGAGACCCTTGTCTTTTGAGGTAGGAGATCATGTCTTCTTGAAGATATCACCTAGACGGGGCTTGATGAGATTTGGGAAGAGTGGGAAGTTATCCCCTCAGTTTATTGGCCCTTTTGAAATCCTTAAGCGGATTGGGGAGGTTGCTTATCGTTTGGCGTTATCGCTATAGTTTTCCAGGGTTCATGACGTGTTTCATATTAGTATGCTTCGGAAATACGAGTCGGATCCATCACATGTGTTGGATTGGACCGACTTAGAGGTAGACAGGAATGCCTCGTATGAGGAGAGACCGATGAAAGTCTTGGATAGATGGGATCAAGTCTTGCGAAACAAGACAATTCCTTTGGTAAAAGTATTGTGGAAACATCACGGGGTCGAGAAAGCGACTTGGGAACGTGAGTTAGAAGTCCGAGAGAAATATTTGGATTTGTTTGTTGATGCATGAGCATGTATTGAGAAATTAATTATGTTAATGAAAAGTATAAATATTGTATATGTTATAATTGTTTGGGAAAAACATGGATTCAATATAAACATTGCATATGTTTTGAGAATATGGAATATTGTGGATGTTGTATCACTCTTAGAAGCATTGTATATGCTGTTGGTAATCATTTTGGAAATTGGCTAAAACATGGTTTGAAACATGATTTGTAATTTCAGGGATGAAATTCTTTAAGGGGGGGAGGTTATAGCGACCCAGGTTTTTACCTCGATTTTCGTTGTGTTCTGGACTCGGATTCCGTGATTGTATATTGTTGTTTATGCCTTCTTTCCTTCCTTTAACTCTTTGTATTTGAGTTTTGGATTATGTTGGGCTTGTTTGAAACAGGTTGGTTGTTAGTTGGTCTAGAATGCTGTTGCCTAGATTTTGGCTTCTTCGCTCGAGAGAGGCTTCTTGCGCTCGAGCGAGCCTTGTGAAATTGTTTCTTCGCTCGAACGAGACTTCTTGCGCTCGAGCGTGCGTCTGCGTTGGTGACAGACCTGAAGCTTTAAATTCTACGCTCGAGCGACGTTTCTTGCGCTCGAGCGATGCGACTTGTTGTGTTTGGTCGCTCGAGCGAGCCTGTTTATATCAGATCGTGAATGAGATGTTTCAGAACACTTTTGCAGCTCACTCTCTCTCTAAAACTCTCCAAAAATGCAGGTTTTCATACTCTCTCTCTAGAATATACCTTCTCTCTAAGATTTCATCTAGATCTGTTGTGTTCTTGACCCTAGTGTCTTTGAAAATAAGGTAGAGGGCTTCAAGAGCTTCCTATTAATCCAAGTAAGAGTTGGTTTCGTCATCTTTGGAGTTTCAATCTTGCATGCCCGTCTTCTACACTTGAGGTAGGGATTTTCTTTGAGTTATATATATGTTTTTGCAAGATCAAGATGATTTTCGAAATCATCCTTTGATTAGTTTTGAAAATTAATTGTTGATTCAAGAAAAAGAGTGATTTTGAAAGTGGGTTTACTATTTGATCCTTTGAGATAAAAATTGGGGGTTTTGAACTATGTTTGTTAAAGAAAGATGTTTTCGGTGAGATTTCTTCAAATGTTTTGGAGATGAATTGTTTTGGTAAGAAAACCTAGAAAATAAGAGTCTTTAAAAAGATGTTGAGAAATCATGGATGATGTGTTGTATTTGTTTTGTATGTCAAAATAAATGGATGTTGGAGAATTTCTTATTTATATTTATATAAATGATATTTTCATGAAATATGGGAAATTGTTGAGATGGCTTGAAATGTGAGGGTTATGTTATCCCTTGGATGAATTGAAATAAATGTATTTATTCATCTTGTGAAATTGTATTGAAAGGAGAAATGGAGATTTTGATCACAATGAAAATATTGTGTGGAAGAATTGAAAATGGATAAAATGTTGCATTGCATTAATTGATACATTGGCATATCAATTCAGTCGATAATGAAGAGCTTTGAGATTTGATTTGAAAACTTTGCATTTAGAAAAGAATGTTGAGAAACAAGTTTTCATGAAATGATTTCGGGGTAAATACAGTGGTAAGTCTTGAAAGGTGGTGTAGATTATAGGCGTCGAGCCTTCCAGCTAACACTGGTAAAAATGACAAACTAGAGGTGTCGAGCCTTCCGGTTGATACCGGTAAAAATGACAAATTGGTAGTACTTGTATGATTTACTTGCAAACACCGACCTAGGGATTTACGGAGTTGCATTTACCGCCCTTGAACAAAATTGATAAATGTGGAACAGTTGAAATTGCATGGCATCATTGAGCATAATGGTTTTCAAATAAATGAAGATGTGTTTTTGTTTTCAAAAGAGCATGGCATGGCATATGCATTTTTCTCTTGAGACTTGTGTAAAATGTATATACTTTGTTAAGAATTCTCTACTGGGCTTTATGCTCACCCTACATGATTTTTGTGCAGGAAAAGATGTGATGATTCCGCCTAATTGAAGGCGTGGAAGTGTGTGCAGAGAGCATAATGTGCTCAATTGCTGTGACTCTGATTGTAAGCCAAGGGCTTGGTGTGTGTGGATTTGAATAACCGTTTTGTGTAACTAGGCTCAAGCCTTGGAAACTTGTAAACCTTTGGGGGTATTTGTTGTTTAATTAATTGTTGTTGGATTAATTGTATTATTGCATGAAGACTATTTACATTATGTAATGCAAGTATGAGGATTTATTATGAGTTTTACTTTAAAAGGCCATGACTGTTGTATTACCATTTGGGCATGAAAATTGGGGCGTTACATAAAACGTGGACTTAATCATATTCTCTTGATTTCAATTTAGATTTTAATATTGAGTTTGACATGATTGTTGTGAATGTTCTAAAGTTTTCAATCAATTTGACTGAAAAACTCTAGTTATTCATGTTCTCTTCCTTTTGATTTAGGTTTCATTGTTTATTTTGATACGATTGCTATGAATGTTCTCAGATTCTGAATGAATTTGAGTCAAAATCTCTAGTTAATAATATTCTCTTGCTTTCGATTTCAGTTTCAATGTTGATTTTGTTTTTATAGCCATGAATGTTATCAAATTTAGACTTCATGAGAATGACATTGGATTGATTCTTTTAGGACACATTCTTAGTGTTAATATGTCGTCTATATTGATTTTCCATACAGGAAACCAACTCATGAAACCACCAAGACTAAAAAGCAATGCAAAGAAAACAATAAGAAAGCGTAAATAATCAACTTCGATGGAGAAAAAGCAAAAGGGAAAGTGTAGAGAATGGGAACTAACTTTCAGATCAAACATGGTGACAATAGTGAAGCTATTACAGCACATCAAACTCAGGAACGAGCATATTAAAGGGTTGAAGAAAACCCCATTCTGGTTATTATTTGATGCAATCTTGAAGAACAAGTTGAATTATAAACAATGCAGAAAATATGATGATACTGCATTCAAAATAATTCAAACATACCAGCCAAGCGGCAGTGGTTCTTTCCAGTTAGGATCAGAAACTGTAAAGCTAACAACAAACGACATCAAGTCCATCTTCGGTATATCTTGCGGAGATGAGCCGATGCATCTTGGTTATGGAAATAAAAGTATATCATCATTTTTGACAAGAAGATCCATACAAACTGAAAGGCTATCGAGCATAACCATCATGGACTTGTTGCAAAAAGCATTGAAAGGCAAGAAGAAAGAAGACACCAAAGATGTAATTAGGATGCTGTGTATGTATACTTGTTTGAAGTTTTTTTTTCTTTACATCAGGAACAACAGTTGGATGGGTATTTCTTAATTACATAGAAGACATAAACTCTATGAGAAAATACAATTGGGCAGAAGCAATAAGGAACACACTAATGTCTTCAATTGAAAAATACCACAAAAATCTAGCAAAAGTCCCAGGATGTGTTATGGCTCTCTTAGTAAGTACATCTTTACTCTATTCTATTAGTTTGTTGTTAATAACAGAGAGTATTATTTCTTATTCAAATGACAAAAAATCTTTACATTTGCTTTGTAGTATTGGTTGTGTGAGCACACACTAATCATCCACCCTGAAGTTAACGAAGCATGCCCAAGGGTGATCAAGTGGAATCTTATCAAATTACATAAACGTATGAAAGTCATGTCATTACATGAGCTGACAAGAAGACATGTCATATTCTCATCTCATTGAATTTCAATTCAAGTTGGGAAAAATCCCTATTTTTATACACTGAATTATTACTAAGAAACTTTTTAGTTTCCTAAACTTTAATTATTTCAAAAACTAATATCTACTGTATGTTGACCTACAGGTAAGTAGTGCTCGATTGAGTGGGAAAAATGATGAAGAACATGATCACACTGAAAACGAAGAAGAAGAAGGCGAAGAGGAAGAAGAAAAAGATGTTGAAGCAAAAAAATAATATGTTGAAAAACTGAAGATGAAGAACAAAAAGATATTGAAGAAGAAGATGCTGAAGAAGAAGAACAAAAAGTACAAGAACAAGAAAAAGAAGATCCTGAAAATACTGAAGAAGAAGAAGAAGAAGAAGAAGATGAAGCTAGTCAAGATGCTGAAGAATGCCACCAAAAACAAAAGCCAGCAAATGAAGACTTTGATAGCTTCTGCAACATTATGATCAATGATGCACCTGAGGGAGCAGAACACATTCATCAACAAACACTTGAGAAACTTCAAACTGAGAGCAACAATTTGCAACTTAACAACATAGTGAAGACCATCTACATAAATAAACTTGAAGAGGATAACAGGCTACTCACAGCACAAATACAACAATTAAAAGATGAAAATTCTCGATTGCATAACCAATTGGTTGAAAAAGAAGTCCATGAGATCACCCAAGAAGTTTGTGGAGGAAAGCATTCTGGGACAGATACAAAGAATGAAGGTCATACAATAAGAGATGAAAGTTCTCAAGTGCTGCAGAAAGAGGTCCATGAAAATTCTGAAATAGTGGACAAAGAGCTCCATCAAAAAGAGGTCCATGAGATAACACAACAATCTTTTGCAACAAAAGATTGTAAGACAAATACAAATGTGAAAGATTGCCAAAATTCTCAGTTGTAGAATTAGTTAGTGGAGGAAGAGGTCCATGACTTAACCCAATAAGTTTGTACAATAAAAGCCGATGATCTGACAGAATCAGGACAAACAAATCTGCAAAATTCCATGATTAAAAAGATCAAAAATAAAGCAAGGAAGACTACTGAGATATCAGATTATAAGTATGGAGGCAAGAAAGTTAAAGTTGAGAAAGAGAAGGAACACAAAGATGAGACAATTTCTAACAAGTATGTTGTGGCTCAATTGCTACCTCCTGAAGATAAATATAAACTACAAATTCTTTGGAAAGAAAAGCAGACAGAATCAAGGTATAAACTACGATTTGTTAAAACTGAGAAATAGCTCTGTTTTCTAAAAATATTTTGACTTAATTATTAACACATTTTTTTATTGTTTTGTAGTGCTTGTATATGGTTTGGCGCAAGATATGACAATTGTGTGTTTATTAATGATATCAAGAGCTTGGTAAAAGGGACCGACATATCCAATTGTGTACGTATAAAATTTGCAATATTTTAACACTAAAAAATTTCTCATTAATTCATTAACATCACTTTTGTGTTCTAATTTGACAGACAATTGATGCATATGTTGAGATTCTAGAAAAAGAATTACAAACACAGAATTCTGGTGATGGAGCAGAGCACAATGGCAAATCTTTTATACTGTCAAGTCTATATTGGGTAAGGAATAAATGTGCATTTGTCAATTCTATACATTATCTTCCTTTCGATTTTGGTTTCAAAGTTGATTTTTTGTGTTTGTTATCATTGTTGTGAATGTTCTCAAATTTTGATTTGGGTATCATTGCTGGGAATATACCCAGATTTTAAAACAATTTGAGTGACAAATCGTAGTTAATCATACTTTGTTGCTTTTAATCGAGATTTGAATATTGAGTTTTGTACCATTATTGTGAATATTCTCATATTTTTTGTAAAAAACAACCAATGTTGAAGAAGAAAACGTCAGAAAAAAGGAAGAATACTTTGCAAGAATCCCTCACATGTAGATACATCCATATCCCCATCCATAATTCCAATCATTGAACATTACTTGTTATCGACAAACACTTGGGGACTTGGAAACAGTTCAACTATTTGAGACCAAGGAAAAGAAAGGACAAGCAAGCACTACAACATTGCACATCAACTGGTAAGAACAATTTCAGATTACCATTACAATAATCAGATGTAAATCATTACATAATTTATATTGATTTTTTTTTTTTTACAGCAAAAAATCATCAGTGAATACATGAAGGATACACATTGTCAAGCAGAAAAAGCATGGAATTGTGATGTGAAGATTGAATCAGTCAAAGATAGCCCTCAACAAGAAACAATGACGTATGTTTTGTTTATTCTAACTAACAAATTTTAATATCTTTTTCAAAATTTTTTGTTATTTCCCGAATTGTGTGAAAAATGATTTCTATAGGGCTGACTGTGGAATTATTGTTTGCTACATCATAAGACAATACATAAAGCATCAACCAATTCCAAACACATTACCACCAGGCACATCCACAAGACTAAGAGTAGACATAGTACACGAGTTCCTTAGTGGTCCACAAAGATCAATCAGAGTCAAGTAGAGTCAGGATTACAACATTCAATGAAATCTTTTTGATGTGTAACCCAATGAACTCTTTTTTGTCACATTCTGATACAATGACTAATGTTTCTGTTGATAGTTACAAGCATATCGCCTCACAAACATGTTATAATTTCTATGATGTGTAATGGAATAGTTTGTTATACTCCCAAAGATATATGCACCAGGGCTTTCTTGATGTTTTTGTCCATATATTCAGTTTCTATTATCCTGTTCCTCACACTACTATATCGGAAAAGTGATAAAAATAGTGGACACAAGACTTTACTGTATCAAAATTAGTGCTTTGTTGATGTTTTTGTTTATATTTTCAGTTTTTATGCAGTATTTTGTTACCTGACAATATTATCACAATCACTTATTTTGAAATTAAAAACTTAAAACTGAGAATATTTTCAGTTTTATAAAGTGTTCACTCAATTTTCAAAACAACAAAATTATGACAACAATTTATTTGCTGCCTCAAAATATTATCACAATTTGAAAAACTAAAATTTAAAACAAAGAATATTTTCAATTTTAGTCCACTGTTACTTTATTCAAAACATAAAGCATTGATCATATTTATTTAGAATATTAATTCACATTCATTCAACTGATCACATTTATAACTAGTTCCAATTCATAACAAGAGACTTACAATATTATCACAAAATCAGCTATTTTGAACTACAAGCTTAAACTGAGAATATGTTCACTTTTTATACAGTATTTACATAATCTTTAAAAACAAACATTCAACATTCAAGTTTATTTACAAAAGCCAACTAAATAAATAATTCACATTAAAAACAAATACAAAGCCAACTAAACAATATTATCACAAACAATTTCAAAATTAAAATTTGAAACTAAGAATATTTTCACTTTTAATTCAATGTCACTTTATTCAAAACATAGAAGATTATTACTCAGCTCTCAACTGTACAAACTGCTACTTCAAGAAATTTATGAATACGAAATTTTTACAATCACAAAGCAGCTACAAAAAATCACAAAGCTTTCTTACACGATTTCTTATTATGATTGCCAACCTTCCCATATCTACCACAAAGTAATTTGCCTTACTTTCTCACCATTGGAATGAATCCTCTTCTTATTTGGCCTTCTTGGTTGCTTCTTAGACAAAGGAGGAAGAACAATATCACTATCACCATCAACATTACAATCTGGTTTCCAAATTGAAGGAACAAGATATATGGGAAAAGAATAGGACTCTCGATAACTTTGAACATAGAAGTATTGATCAACAAATAAACTCAAATCCTGTCCACTCTTTTTTATAGCACCAACTGCATGTGCACATGGAAACCCTTTCA
Organism: Camellia japonica; assembly: GCA_030407325.1. Taxonomy (NCBI): domain Eukaryota; kingdom Viridiplantae; phylum Streptophyta; class Magnoliopsida; order Ericales; family Theaceae; genus Camellia; species Camellia japonica. The sequence continues at coordinate 75,976,404 of JAPPVO010000016.1, read as the reverse complement.
ACTGCCACTCGCCATAAGAACATATTCGTCTACTAATGTCAACTGAAACAAATGAATGTGAAGGCACCTCATAGACATCATTCCCAGATGAACTAACAATCCATGGCCTCGAAGTATTAAAACCATCATGCAACTTGGACTCCATTTTGGGGCATACCACATCATTCCATTTATTAACAAGTTCCCTCCTCTTAGCAATTTTCCTCATCAACTTAATTCTTACACTATCAATCAACTTTGTGATAGACAAGTGGCGTTCCTCTCGTATCCACGAATTGAAAGATTCAGCTACATTTGACCACATCTCTCCAAAGCGTTGCCCTCGAAAATATGCATTACTCCAATGATCATATGGTATGTCATCTAAAAACTTTTCAACTCTTGACCCATCTTCAGTCTTTAACTCAACCAAACATTGATGAAATGTTTCTTCAGTTGGAGCATATGCACATTTTCCAAACAGAGTGATCAGCTTTTCTTTTAATCCATGAAACATACCACGCAAATGATGCCTGAAGTTCATCTTCAAATGATATAAACAATAAGCATAGAAAACCATTAGGAAAACCTTTGGCAAAACTTCAACTAATCCAAGGTTACGATCTGACACGAATGTAATATTTCGTTCTGGTGAAACAATTGTACTCAAATGCTCCAAATGCTCCAAGAACCAATGCCAGTTGTCTTCATTCTCTGAGCCAACAACTGCAAAACAAACAGGAAAGAACCCTGCATATACGAAACAGAAAAAACAAGAATATGCTATTATTCTTAGAAAATGGTAACACTTTAACATTCAAAATATCAAACACTAAAATGAATAACTGAAAAAATAAAAAATGCATATACAACAACAATATTATATAAAATTTAAAACATTCAATCATATTTCTAAATTGAGAACTTTCTCAATTTCAAAACAGAAAAAACAGATTTCTTATGTACCTTGATTTCCATCTTTTCCTGTAGCAGCAAGTAAATTTCCTCTAAATCTTTACTTCAAAAATGTGCCATCAAGGAATAAAAGAGGCCAACAATAATCAAATCCACTAATGGAACCATGAAAAGCAACAAATAATCTCTTAAACCATTTAGTATCATCGTCACACTCAAACTCAATGTAACTCCCTGGATTGCAACTCTTTGCAACATCCACATACCATCTTAACTGGTCAAATGACATTGAGTAGTGTCCAAAAATCTCACATTTTGCTTTTTCTACCCCCAACCAAACTTGACGATAACTAACTCTCAGCCCATACCCCAACTTAAAATCTCGAACAACATGAATTGGATGTGTCAATGGATTATCATGAACACCTTCAACAATCAAATCAGCAACTAAATCAGAACTCATACGAGAATGATTCAGCGTACGTACTTCAGCACCACATGTGTGGACATTGTTCAGCTTCCTTATATAAAAGAACCCATTAGCATTCTCCACTCTACCATGAACACTCCACATACAACCTTTTGTCTCTTTAAACAAACATCGTACGGTAACACGAACTTTATCATTCTTAACAACTATGAACTCAAATCTACAATCAATAGAAAACTTCGACAATGCATTACGAAATTCAACAATTCCATCTTCAAATTTCTGTCCTAGATGTGTAATACTAACTGCCCAACCAGCAGACAACAGTACTTTTTCCTTATGTTGACAAAATGATGATAACATATCAACCTCTTCTTCAACCTCCAACCTCGAATTCCTTTTGAAGGGTGTAGATGCTCTGTTTGACAAGTTCACAAACTTCAAGATCCAACATTGGCTCTCTTTCTCCATAATCCAATCTTTTGCTGAGATAACCACAGACAATGGTTGGGTCTTTTACTCTCACAACAATATCAATACAATCGAAATCAAAATGCACAACTAATGCCAACAACAATTCTAACTCATCATTGTTGTCCAACGTACAACTAGGATGTCCAGGCAATGAGTAAGATAGACAAATATTAGCAGATTGCAAACTATCCCATTTCAAACATAGCTTATCAACCAACTGATCATATGTAACATTTTGATCAATCTTAATTGCAAATGTGCAACCATTATACTTGCACAACAAAAAAATAGGCGCACTCGTACAACCTTCACTCAGCTTTCGATCTAAACAAGAAAAAAAGATCGCATCAATAAAAGATTACTCTAATACCAAGTTATGATGCCCCACTTTTTATTACTCGGAATTTATTACCAAAGCCTTTAACAAATGGATTCAATCTCAGAGTTAGCATACAGGAGCTCATTATAATGACAAGAAATACAACAATAAGGGTTCTCTCATACGGACATAAAATGAGTGCAACATGAATTATAATTAAATAAATTGCCCGTAGGTTTACATCTTGAAAGGAATAGATAAAATGGCTCAACCCCCTTTTCACACATATGGCATTCCGCCTACAAATAAAGGCCCCATGGCCAACAGATAAGAAGATCCATGACCTTGTAGCACGTCTTGCTATTCACCTGAAAAAGATTAACAGCGTGGGATGAACATAAAGTCCAGTAGAAATCTCAACATGATCCTCAGCAATAACAATTTACAGATAGCTATGATCATGAATGCTAGTCTCATACCATATAAATAATGTGACCTTTTATAACCAAAGTATACTTACATAAATACTTTTCTCAGAAAAGTTCAGTTTATTCGACAACACCAAGTTTCGCTTTCATTACCCATTTCCTATTGAAACAATTATCACACAATAACCGTATTTTCCATTTTTGACAAACACCACATAATATCCGTTTTATTTCTCTTAAAAACATGTTCACCCAGTCCGACTTTCATTACGTTATTTATATTCAATATACAATGAGGTCCATCTCCACACGTTCATCACATCAAGTACACTCAAAATTTCAACAAGGCGTCTTGACAAATAATTCATGGTAGGGAACTCCCACAACAACTCTCTTGCAAGACTAAATATACATGAACACATCTTTTCAACATATAGACAGTTCAACCTTACAAAATCATACTCATCTTAATGCAAGACACACACAATCAAACCGAACACGAAATAAAGAACCTCTGCTCTACCTGCCTGAAGCACGGTAAGCCAAATGATGCATCTCTCAACAATAACATGCCAATTTACCAGACACCAACTGGAAGGAAATGGTATCTCTGCTCCATTTCTCCAGGCGCTAGCTGGAAGGGAATGGTACCTCTGATTCTCAGCGCAACCAATTCTCCAGGCGCTAGCTGGAAGGTAATGGTACCTCTGATTCTCAACGCATTTCACATTTTCCAACCATCACATTATAAGACATTCATAAACAGTTCGAGTGTACTACAGACACATAATCATTCCAACATTCACAATGTTATCCTCCACCGATGACCAAGGACAAACCTCTAGGGAATATATATTAAACACATAATGCCATTAACCACTTCTCATAAATCTTTGAGTCTAATTACACAATAATAAAAAAGAATAAAGTATATTTGTGATCAACCTCAAGTAAATTTCTGAAATTTACACAATGTTAGTCCTCCATTCCTCCATTTCAAAATCAATTGCCTTATTCCTTCACATTAATGTTCTCCACCCTTTGCCCCAATCAAATTCATTTCATTTCATAATAACATGGCCTAATTCAATCTTTTCTTTATTTCAAATAAGGGATTTACCAATTCATCGTTAGCAAGGTTATAATTTACACAATTTCTATATAACGGTAATGTACCCAATGATATTCTATTCTCGTGATTAATTTCATTCGCTTCAATATATGTACATTATCAATTTACTACAATCCACTTTGGACAACACATTATTAAGTCAAGGTTAAGAATTTATGAGGCATCTACTATCTCTAATAACTCAACAACTCATCATGTTCAATTATAATCAACCTAACCCAAGTTAATGTTCAATTCATAAAACCCAACTTATTCTTAATTCAATTTTTGAAATCATTAATCTCATTTCATAAACTCATGACATCATTATTCTACAATGTTAACCCCCTCTTTATCTAATAGGCATTACTACAAAATTTAGGGCTTTGACTCTCTAACCATGAACATATTGAATCACACCCCAAATTTAAACCAACATCAACCCATCTCATGAAATTTTAATCTCTACCCCCATACCTTATACCCTCTATCATGATTTTCAAAAATATTCCATAACAACATGGTTTTATGCAATACAAACTTACCACATGTCTATCTATAGGGGAAGCATTGAAAAAAATCAAGGAAATCCCTACCTCAAGAAAGAAAAGGAGAAAGAGCCCAAAAATCAACTTCGTCGGAATACGATCTCCACCGATCAAGACGAAGCCCTCGACACGCTCGTCATTATGGTATAAGGGACTAGTAACAAAATCTCTACGGATTTCTTGAGATCAAAGAAGATGCAAAACTTTGAGGGTTTGTGTAGAGAGAGATGAGAGGAAAAGAGAAAAAAATTATAGAAAGAGAGTGATATGATCTGATATGGAGGAAAAAGGGCCAAAAAGTGCAAAATATAGTTGAAAAGCACGAAAAACGGAGCAGAAAACGCACTAGGCCGCACGTGCGGCGCCCACGCCCGCACGTGCGGAGCGGCCTCCCGCAAGTGCGGCTCCTACCCCTGCACATGCGGCTCACCCACGCACCTCACCTCCGCACCTGCCTTTTTAGCAGTGTGCTTCAGCTCCTCCTTCCAGCTTCCCACATGTGCGGCCTGATCTCCCGCACGTGCGGCCCTAGCCTACCAGCCTGGAAAAAACTTCGGCTTCACCCCTGACACCCTGGAGTTGACCTAGCACCCTCCGAAACGAGTGGAAACTCAGAATTGTAACAAATACCACCAAAAAATAATTTAAGAAGGAAAAACTCAACGACGACTTACCCGATGTAATGCGATAGAAACAAGGCGATTTTCGAACCGGTCATCACAAGTTAATTATCTAAAAGTCCTATTTATAAATGTTGTACTAGCTTAGGCCCTTTTTAACATTTTTTGAACTAATAAGTCCTATTTAATAAAACTGAGAATATTATCGATTTTTTCTAATTTTTAAAATTAAGAACATTATCAATTTTGCATAGTAATATTCCAGATAATTATTTCACTAATTGATAAAAAAACAGAGCATCAGATTAAACATTTTTACCCTTCTACTTATTGGTTTGATTCAACTATGCAATAAAATCGAAAATATTAATAGTTTTTTTTTAGTTTTAAAACTAACAATTTTATTAGTTTTTTGATTTTTAAAGTTTTTTTTTTTTTTTTTTCAATGTTCCATCATCATGCTCCTTTATAAACACAAAATTTTTAGTTTTGCACAAAAAAGAAATTTCAGTTTTTCAATTTTTTCAAAAAAAATTCATCCTGTTTGGTTTTGGTTTTCAGAAAACACTTTTCAGAAAATTCTATTTCTTTTATTTTTCATTTTTTTGTTTTTAATGAAATTTTTAAATATTTTAAGCAATTTGTTTTTTAATTTTTAGACACCTAACATAAATACACTTAAAACATATAATATTTGTGAATTTTTTTTACAAAAAATTCACTAAATTCTAAAAATACAAAATAAAATAAAATATGAAAATTCAGTACATTTTTCGTATTTTTGTGTATTTATTGATTTTTTAAAATATTTTTTCACAAATATTTTACTATTTAGATACATTTAAGCAAGGTGCATTTAAAAAAGTAAAAAAATTGCTTAAAATTTTAAAAATATTCACTAAAAACAGAAAAAAAAAAAAACACAAAAAATAAAAAATTCAATTTCCGGAAAACTAAATTTTTTTTTTCCACATAATTTATTTTAATTTTTTCAATTTAAAAGTTGATGTTTTAAAGTTTTGAAAATCAAAATAAATGTCAAATCATCATTTTCCTTTATGAATAATCATAAATGATAAACAATCATTGTTTGAAGGGCAATTTCGACTATTAAAATTTTAATGAGACTTGAATGTGAAAAAATCTTAGTTAGGACTTAATAAAGTATAAATTCATAAATTAGAATTTATATATAAATGTCGGATAATTAATTTATGTATTTTTTTCTTAATCCAATCACAACATATTTGTATTTAATCTTTTAAATAAAATTTGTGTAGATCTATCTATACATATTTTAAAATTAAATAATTAGAACAACTTTTAGTTTTATATTTCTAATTCTCTTTATAATTTAACTATTATTTTTAATATCAAAATGAGTGTTTATTTTACTATTTTATAATTTATATTATATATAATTACACTTTCATAGCACAATAGAACTAAAATTATGAAAATAAACAAATAATTTAACTAAATTTATTATACATTCAAATAACACTTTTATAGAATGATAAGATTAAAATTATTAAAATAAATAATTAAAATCTTAATTTTAATTTAAATCAAAATCAAAATTATTCTTTTATAAGACGCATGATCACTCTTTGATCAATCTTGATGCCTGTTGAACATATCATATCTTGCCAATCTCTTCGAAATTTGAAAAGTCAAAGTCCATCGGGGAATTCATTATAGTGCCTGTTTTTGTATATTATAGAATTTTTTGTTATTTTTATTTTTTTAAGAAAAAAAATATTTTAATATAAATAAAATTTATGATTTTTGATAAGTTTGATTAACATAATTGATGATTTGATTTCAGGTTGAGAATACATTTTTTTTATAACTTTGAAAGAAATTATTTTTATGAGTCTTTTAATGACAAAAATGTTTATCAACTATTAGCAAATCTATTTTATGGGACTTTCAAATTTTAAAATTTTTTTTACACATAAAATACTAAGACTCAAAATTAATTTTTTATTTTAAAAATAAATTCTCGTATATCACACATGTCACCTACTAGTGATACACTATTTTTAAAAAAGTATATTATAAAATTTCCTATCAGCTTATCTTCTACAATTTTTCTCTTAACCTATATTAACCAACTCTATAATATTTTTATTTTCAAATCTCTGGATTTGAAATTCACGCCTATCCGAATATCTAATGTAATTGTCAAATCTCATATACCTCATTAGGAGAAGGTCATGGATTTGGATTCAACTCTCCATCACAAGACAAAACCCAACAAAAACTAAATGGTCCACGTGTTGAAAAGGGCGGCGGTACAAACAATAGTGCGTCCAATTTCAAATTCAGTCTTGCTGGGACCCCAGCGGGATAACCCAGCACCCCCCACCTCCACGTGGGGGCAGCAAGTGAATGAAAAAAATAAAATAAAATAAAATATTTTTTTCGACCAATCACACTTTACTGGATGCATTTTCCTTTCAAATTTAAACAAAGGCTTACTTAAAAGTGACTTCTCAATTTCTAATCTATTGTTCTCTTTTATAAAAAAATTAAAAAAAGTTGAGGGTAAATTTCACGTTACCCCATATGATTTGAGCGGGGTACGAATTATCACTTAACATTTGAAAATCACCACATAATTCTCATATGATTTATGGACTAAAATATACAATTAACTTTTCCGTTAAAGATAACATATTGTGAGAGTCACGCGCTTGTAAAGAGAGTAACACTATTTTTAAGACGAAAATGCCCCTGGTACATCTTCAAATATATAAACAATGTCATCAGATCTGTAAACCTCTACCCAGGAAAAAAAAAAAAAAAGAAGAAAAGAAGATGAAATATAGGACTGGTTTGGGTAAACCTATATAAGTTAAAAAGTCAAAAAGTTACTCCAAAATTCAAAAAGGTATTACTATTCACCAAAAAAAAAAAATTAAAAAAATAAATTTTTTTCAAAAAAAGTGACCCCCGAAGTGACCACTGTGCAGCTGCTGTGCTGCGGCAGTGGATTCTTTGTAAATGATTGGGTGTGGTTTGCACACACACCGCTGTTCGTTCCATGGGGCTATCACGGGTCCCGTTTTGATAATCTGAACCGTTCAATGTGTAGAAATCGTCGAGTACTATATGTCTGCAAAAAATCACATTGATCGGATATCGATAATTATATGATCAGATCAGTTATGTACGACAAATGGATGGTGTTATAATTAATGATTGAAAAATAAATAAATCTGATCAGATAGCTATCGATATCCGATTAACGTGATTTTTTATAGATACATAGTGTTCGACGAGTTATACACATTGAACGGTTCAGATTATTAAAATGGGACCCGTGATGACCCCCACGGACCAAACAAAACCGTGCAGTGCTTTGTACAAAAAATAGCCAATAATTTCCAACTCCCATTCACACCTTCCGATTTGTACGGCTGTGGGCCACCTATCACTATTCATCTCTTACACATTTTTTTTTTACAATTTTTTAATACACATTTTTCCATAAAAATCTAAAAAAATTAACCCAAACCTCCATATTTTTTTTCTCAACTTTTTTAGTCTAAAAAAGACAAAAAGTACACTTTTTTAAGACACCCTAAACCATTCCATAGTTTGATTTTACTAAATATGGTTTGATCTTCGTACTACCAAAATTTTTTGAGCTTCTTACTAGCTAACTCCGGTCAATCCCATTCCGGCGCCACTCTTCGGTCAACCCCAGTCCAAAGCCACTCTCTGGTCAACTCCATCATGACCTCCACAATCGACCACCTCCAGCAGTTTCGGACAACCCCAATCCAGAGCCATCGCCGCAAGCCACCATCCAGATTACAGATTATATGTAACAAAAGTTAATAAATGCTGGTGTCTGAGACTTTGGAAGAGAAAATGTGTAGCTATTTATATAATTTGTATATATGTGTATACAAATTATATAATCTATATATATATATATGTATATCAAAGCTAATTTCAATTCATCAAAAAAAAAATTAATTACATTATCTATATATATATGTACATCAAATCCATATATATATATATATATAGATATATCTGTGTTATGTTTAAAACAAAAAAATCATTTTATTTTTGCATTTGTTGTATGTATATATATATATATATTGAATTTTATTCATATATATTTTGCATCTGCTGTATGTATATATATATTTTTTGAATTTTATCCATATATATATTTGTGTCGTTCTGTTTCAATAAATTTCAATAGTTTGTGAAGATGAAAGATGGTGAAGTGTATGTACAACTTCTGTTAACTGTATGAAAGATAATGAAGTGAAGTGTATGTTAGTTGGGTGAACTGTATGTATGATGAAGATGAAAAGGAGATAGAGAGAGAGAGAGAAGAAGATGAAGATGAATGAAGGTATAATTGTTAATTTACGACTTCTGTTAATAAAAGTTAGTGTGCGTTTTAGTCCACAAACCACATGGGATTATGTGGTGATTTCTGAATGTCATGGGGTAATCTGCACTCGGCCCAAACCATAGGAGATAAAGTGAAGTTTTCTCAAAAGTTAAAAAATAGTTTTTAACCATCTTCTCAAAACACCTAAAGTATATCCTTCATTTATGTAAAAGTAATGTTAGAAACTCCAAAAATTTTATTAAAATTTTTATCAAATATTTTACTTGAGTGTGTGATCCATACCATGTAGGTCTCATGTAAATTTTACACTCATGTAATATATTTGAAATTTTTTTAATAAAACTTTTAAAATTTTTAACATTTTTGTTCATGTGGTCGGTTGAGGTGAGCTTGGAAACATCCCTCGGCAATCAACAAAGCAAGTTTAATAATTTTTACACTTTATCTAAAAATCTTATTTCTTATTTATTTATGAAGACTATCTTTCTCACTTTGAGAATTTATTTATATTAATTATAATTTATTAAATTTAATTATAATATTTTATATGAATCAAATAAGATTAAAAATGAGAAAATTAGTGACAAATCTAATTTAAGAGGGTATAAGGTATTAGGCCTACTGGATATGTTTTGTTCGTGAGAGGTTCACTCTTTGTAAAATAGTTTAGTAAAAAGTCTTTTTATTTGTTTTGAAGGACATTTTGTTTTAAATTTTACCCCTTAATTTATCTGTTGACTTTTGTTGACTGCTTGTTCAAAAATTTTCCTATCTGTTCAATTTTTTTTTTTCTATCTAGTTGATTATCTGAATCGACCATTTTATAGAGATATCCATTTATATCATTTATCAAAAATATTAAATCGATTTGATAATCTTAATATTTTTATTTTATCGTGTTTGACTCTAAAAGAATAAATGATAAGTGTGTTTTTTAGACAAACTTATTGTCTATTTTTTTTTAAGACAAATATGATAAAATAAAAAAAAATTATGATTATCAAATCAATCAAACTTTTTCGGAGAATGATATATATAAAGGCCGTAAACATGATGACATTTAAATTTAAACTTAAAAGAAAGTTAACCTAAAAGGAACGATCCATTTCATAAAACAGTCGATGACTTTACATTTTACATAATGCAAATTTTTTGGAAATTTTTTTTAAAAAAAATCTTTGGATTTAACCCTTATAATAAAATAAACGATAAGATTTTTAATTTTGTCAATATAAAATCAAATATTTTGATTTATTTTTAATTTAAATTATTTACATATTTTTGTTAATAAAATTGATGAAAAAAAAAAAATATTTTAACTATTAAACGCAATATAAATATATATAAAATATCTAAAATATTATTTTTCGTTGAATTAATAACTAAAACACACCTTTTACCGTTGATTTTGATTAATAAAAATAGATAAATAATTTAGTTTAAAAATAAATCCAAAAATTTAAACTTAAATTTATAAACTTAAAAACTCAAGATTTATTTTGAAAAATGATTGATATACCAAATTTGAATTTGTCCAAATCGCCCGTAAACCAGACGACCGTTCGGATGATCGGCGTCACTCTTGTTAATCACGATTGTCACTCTTGTCAATTGTAACTGTCATCTTTGACAACCAATATATCAATCAACATCTTTTCATATGACCGGTTAGACGATCGACATACATAAATTCAAAATAATTCGAGGGAATTCAAATTCCATCTTGCTTATTTATTTTAAAACAAAGTCAAATACTGTAATTTATTTATGAATAAATTACAAATACACCTTCTGAGGTTTGATTAAAAATTAAAATACGAATTGCCTACCTGTAGCTTTGAAAATTACATTCCACCCCTGAAGTTTATAATTTCATAACAAATCGTTCATTTTATTGATTAATCATCAAGTCAATTAACAATTTTTAATTATGTTAAAAATATATTTCAATTAATAATTTATGTAATTTTATTATTATATAGGAGAGAAATTATGAATTTAATGTTTTTAATTAATTCTATTAAATAAAATTTTTTAATAAAATGATATTTATAATTTTTCAAATCACGTGAACAATATGTATTTTAATTTACCCTTTGTTTATTTATTTATTTATACAAATTTTCCAAATCTCTTCTGTTTCACTTCTTTCCTAAAATCTCAGTTATACAACTCCATAGAAAAACCCACAGAAACAAATCCTCTCTCCCTCCGCGGATTTATATCTATGTGCGTATCTGTATGCATATATAGTGTTTCAAATTGAGATTTCCATGACGAAGCATTAGATCTTATTCTCCTTTTTATTCTTCAGAAATTAGGTATGTGTTTTCGGCTCGGGAGAAGGACCATGCTTTGAATTGAAGAAATTTTAGTTTTTTTTTTTTTTTTTAAATTTTTTATTGTTGAATTTGGTTGATTTATTTTTATTCCAGGGACTGGTACAGAATCATCGCTAGAGCTGCGAATGAGAAGAATCGGCAACATCAGGTATATTTAGTTTTTCTTTCCTTAATTTAATTCTTGTTCTTGTCTTTTCAGTTCTGATTTTCGAAGTTAATGCTTCATCGTAGTTCATTGAGATTTAGACAAAATAGAGGATTTGAAGCTGAAATTGAAGTCTATTTTGCGCAAGATCTCTCTCTTCTTTGGAAGTCTTTATCTGAATTTAGGCCACCTATGGATTAATCTATGTAGTACATGGCATGCCATTAGGTCATGATTGAATTTGGGAATTATCTTTCAATTTACTGCTCCAGTTGTAATACTAAATACACTGCTACTATAACTACACAACGGATGTAGAATTCCATCTTTCTTTGCAAGATTCATTCTTTTACTTTTTGAACAAGCCTATTGTTGTCTGTTGATAATATATTTATTTATTTTTGATGGTACGATGATTAATAATGATGGAGAGGTTGGAAATGATTTAGTCTATAGATACAAAGCAGGTTTGCTTAGGTGGAGTAGTGCTTCGAGCATATTATGTTATGGACGAATAGCAACAAGATTGAAATGAAAATTTTATTAAACAATTAAAAGGCCAACCATGTTTTACAGGACAGAATTTTGAGCAACTAAAAAACAACACATTTTTAAAATGAGTGTAATTGAGATGAAGATGCTTAGATGGCTATGCACTAAGACTAGAAAGAAGTTAAAAGATAAATATATTTGTGAAATGGTAATAGTAACATCAATTGAAGATAAACTGAGGGAGAACAAACTAACATAGTTGGTCATATATAATGAAAATCTATAGATGCATTGATAAAGAAGAGTGATATAATCACCGTAAATAGAAATGGTAGGGGGAGGGGAAGATTTAGACTGACATGGGATGTTGTAATAAAAAAAAATATGAATTCATTTAGTTTAAGTAAGCAAAATCACTTGATAGAGAGAAATGGAAAAAAAAAAAAAAAGATTTATATAATTGACTCCACTTGATTAGGACACGTGGCTTACTTTGATATTAGTACAGTCATCTTTTGCAACTAGTGGTTGCATGCAAGTTTAGATAACTAGAGGCACAATGTGTCTTATAGCCCAATCGGTATGCAAAAGGTGCATCCACGAATAAGGTGGGGTGTTTCAAGTCCTCAGTTCAATAATTATATATTGAATGCTTGGGTATTGATTGCCACCCCCGTTATACACTCCCTTAGTTCTAAGCCATCCATTTTTATGCTCCACTTTCCCTTGAAAGGAAAATGAGCTCCTCTAGGCACTAGGCGCACCTGTGGTTCATGAGGTTATCTAATTACAATAGATAACACAAATCATGGGAAGGCGATCCCATCTGTTCTTGGCTGTAACTGTGCTTTCCTTAGACTTGCTGTTGCCTATATCCATAAATAATATATGTAAGGCCATAAATATGCATCTTGCTGGTCAGGGTGTTTCATAGTTTGGTCAGTGGTGGATTTTGAGTTGTTGCTGATAAGTGATGACCTTTATTACCATTAAATTTGATTTGAGTGAAGTTAGCCATTGTCTCCAAGTTCATATCCAATCTGATCATCAGCACCATAATTATTTTTATTGGCTATAATCCTCGTCAATTGATATTCATAACTCTGTCCCATATGCTTAGTCATTGGCTGAGTTGATATAATTGGTGGTAATTCATCCACAACATAGTAGAGACTAAAATTATGAAGATCCTTATCATAGTGTCAACTCTTGGCCCCATAGTATTTATGCTGTGGGGGTTTATAATAGCCTCACATTTGTTCATTGACAATATTTAGTGTTACACAGCTCATTTGCTTTAATAGATTGTAACATGAGTAAGAAATAAAGAAGTCATTTTCATCAGTTTACTTGTGAAATGAGAAACAATGAATCTAGGAAGAGAAATTTCCATTTATAATTGATTGGAGAATTTGCAATTTCGTTGTTTAGGTTGTGCTTTAATCATGTTGGTGTGATTTCACAATGTTAGGTAACTATTTTTTTGGGCTATCGATTTTGAGGCATAGTTCCACCAAGCTGCAGCTTCAAGTTCTTTTTCTATCTATAATATTTTGTAGAGCTGTGACATGACTGATAGGTGAAAATAGAGTTAAGAGATGTTGATATGTAGTTGTCACTCTTGGAAGGCACATTGATAGATCCATACATGCAAGAATGTGCATGGTTGGAGAATATTATTCTATTGCTAGTATTATTCTGGAGTTATCCTTTGTTGAAGCTTACTGGTTCATATTTTTGGCTGAAGAAATACTGCAATACAAATTTACAGAGTTATGGCCAATACTTTCTCATTGCTTTGCATCTGATAAAATTCAATGCTGTTTTTCTTACGTGTTTAGAATTTCAGTAATTTTTCCCTCTCTATTTGTTTATGAATTTTGGTCATTTAGGATGATTTTCTTAGTGGAATAGATATGCTTTAATGTGGATATAGCAGTCCAAGTTTATGTTTTTCTTGAAGCAGTTATTCCACTTTCTCCCACCTCACTCCCTCTCTATCTTGTTGTCCCAATGCTTTGATGGTAATATTGAAAGTAGTTCTATGTTACATGGACTCAGGTATTAGTATCGGGTACGAGTGTGTGTCCAAGTGTTAGACCTTCATGAACTTAAATTTTAGTATATTTGTCCAAAATAGGATATGGGTATGGGGACTTGTTATGGACCCACATATATACTACATATTATATAGTATTCTTAGATAAGATGTTGTAAATTATATAAAATGTACTTGAAATTGAATAAGATTTAGAAAAAAATGTGGAATTTTCTCTCGCATCTATGTTAGAAGTTATAAATGTTTATTTTTTGGCAAATGTAAATTTCTTATTCTTCAGACATTGCAAAAAATTAGAGGATTCAAGTGTCTAAAGTAAGTACGGGTGTCGGACACATATTCCACACCCTTATCCTTGTCATATCCAGTGGACACAGGACTTTGGATGAAACAAAAGAGTCCATGTAATGTAACATTGATTTAATACTCTACTGAGTGTGATGATAATTCCGCAGGAATGTTATAATCAAATTTTTTTTTTCCTTCTTAAATTTCATTGTTAAGTTATTTGTATGCTGGCAAGGATTGGGGCAGTTGACTGTTTACTGGAAACAAGAAAATATTGTTCATGTTAGTTCCAAATTACCATACTGATACTGTATCCTATCGAGGTTGTATATCTAATTTATTAGCTGCTATGTAGGCTGTCTTGACCATCATGCTGTGCTATATGTTCAATACAATTGGTTGCAGGCAAAATTGTCCTTTTAGTTCTGCTGACCAGCTAGGTATACCATGGAATGTTAACCTGCTCAATTGATTAGTTCAGCCACAGTGTTTCTTTCTCTTTATCTTTCTTTTCTTTTCCTTTGTATTTTTGTCACTCTCATATTGGGTCTAGTCTATGTTAATATTTTAAGAAGCACCTTGTTGTGTAGTTACTTATAGTCCCTTCTCTTGGCCATCTGCAGGAACATGTGTGCTTTTAAAAGTCATTAATGGCTAATCCAAATGCATCAGCTTTGATAGTGACATCTGAATCCTCAGAACAAGGTGGGACACATGTGGAAAATTCAAACATGAACTTGACTCAACCACCTTCACAGCAGAGCCGAAACTCCTCACATGGTTCCGTGGCTATTCTTTGGGACATTGAGAACTGTCCTGTCCCAAGTGATGTACGTTCCGAAGATGTGGCTGGCAACATCAGAATGGCATTGCGAGTCCATCCTGTAATTAAGGGAGCTGTTACCATGTTTTCTGCCTATGGGGATTTTAATGCCTTCCCTAGGAGATTGAGAGAGGGCTGCCAGAGAACTGGTGTCAAACTCATAGATGTACCCAATGGGAGAAAAGATGCTGCTGACAAGGCCATATTGGTCGATATGTTTCTTTTTGCTCTTGACAACCCCCCTCCTTCCTCCATCATGCTTATATCTGGGGATGTTGATTTTGCTCCTGCACTACACATACTTGGTCAACGTGGATATACTGTG
The DNA here is from genome assembly GCA_030407325.1 of Camellia japonica. NCBI lineage: Eukaryota > Viridiplantae > Streptophyta > Magnoliopsida > Ericales > Theaceae > Camellia > Camellia japonica. Next base: position 75,960,722 of record JAPPVO010000016.1, on the reverse strand, counting down.
ATTCTTGTCATTCCTTCTCGAGTGGATGTTTCATCTGCCCTATGTAACGCTGGTAGGTTTGTATGGGACTGGTCTAGTGTAGCTCGTGGGGAAGGCTTTGTACCGCCTTCTAAGGCTTTAATTCCCCCTCGTGTAGGTCCCGCTGAGATTGCTGGGTATCTCATGGGGTGCCACATCAATGACTACCCAGATAGTCAGACTCAGAACGAAGAAGAAGCAATTGTATACAGAGGTCTCTCACAAAGCTATTACAACTCGAGGGATTTCTCAATGATATCACAGTCCTTATCTGAATACAACAGTACTTCAATCGCCATGCCTTGTTTCCCCTCAACTTTAAGATCACAAAGTCTTCCATCTGGTTTAAACGAAGTTTCAGGAGGATCTGTTGCTTTGTGTGATCAGAACGATTTGATGTTTGTACAGCCTGGAGATCTAAATGGGTTGAAACAACAGCTGATGAAGCTGCTTGAATTTTCTGGAGGGTGTTTGCCTCTTACCCGTGTTCATGCTGAGTATCAGAAAATTTATGGGAGGCCTCTTTATATATCAGAATATGGGGCTTTCAAACTTGTGAATCTTCTCAAGAAGATGGGTGACACAATGGCAATAGAGGGAAAAGGTCAGAAGAAGTTTGTCTACCTCCGAAACTCGAGGCCTGGCCCAAGTGCTCCTCCACTAGCTCTGGCAAAGAAGGACAAGAAGGGGAAAGGGACTCAGGAAGAGAACATTGACAGCATCGCAGGTGTTGGTGGATCTTCAGATGAGTTCTCAGATGAAGAAAGGGTGGTTACAGAAGAACAAGATGAGCGGACGGGTGTAGAGAACACTGATTTGGGGATGGCAGCTAGATGTGAAACTGGTGAGCCAAGTCTCGAACAGTTTAAGTACGAGCTACAAGAGATTCTTGTGAGTTACTCTTGTAGAATCTTCCTGGGTTGTTTTGAGCCTATATATCAGCAACGATACAAGAGACCACTGGATTACCGGAGGTTTGGTGTGAATGAGCTGGAGGAGCTGTTGGACAAGGTGAGAGATGTTGTGGTTTTGCAGGAGGAACCGGGAACCAAGAGGAAGATTTTGGTTGCTGTTAGCGGCTAGAAGAATGGGGTAGCTCATTTTTATTTTTATTTTTTTTCGCGTCAACTTAATTAGGATGTTTATAGATGATATGAGGCATGCTTGTCGCTACACTATTCCCCTTTTGCTTTCTATTTTTTTCCAGTAAAAATTCCATAAAAAAGATATACAAAATAAAAAAGAAAAGAAGAAGAAGATAAGGAAAAACCAAGGAGCATATATATTTGTGGTGCTGACTGACATAGATTTTAAAGGATAATTGCACATCTTCCCCAGAAGGGGTCATGTAGCTGAATTGATCAACTGCCAAAGCAGATCTGTAAGTTAACGTGCTTTTTTAACTTTTTTCATTTCCACACATAAATAAATGTTTTTTTGTGGTTTGTGTATGTCTTGAACTATGTAGGCTGGTGAATGTGAATTTGTTTTTACTTATTTGATTGTTATTTGTTGCTTTGATTATTATATATAATTCATTACCTAGCTGATAGTGCCCAGAAACCTATGCTGTTTGATTTTTGAATTAGAAACTTGCAGTTGTCATTATCAATGATGGCTTTGTAAGGACTCTTTTGTGAATCAATTTCAATCAACACTTCATTGTAGTTCTTCTCCTTGATGATACAAAGACCTCTGCAGATGCCTCACAACTTTAGTTTCCATATGCTTGTGGTCTAGAATTGCCCTGCAATGGGAAAGACCAATTAGCTATAGGGTACTGTTCCTAACCTCAGGCTTCGTTTCTATTTATGGATTTGAAATATATGGATTTGATATTAGGGGTTGTTTGAGATGTTCTAAATAAGTGTACTTTTTGACTTTTTATAAAATATGGGTTGGGTTTGAAGTGATGTAGTAGAGAGGTGATGGGACTTAAATAAGATGATGTGACTTAAATAGGATAGTGACTTTTTGACTTTTTTTAAAGATGTCAAACTTAGCCTTAGGCCTCGTTTGGGAACAGGCTAATTTAGTAACTTTTTGACTATTTGGCTAAAATATGAGTTAAAAAAAATTAGTATGTTTGGGATGACTTTTTGGCTTTTTACGAAAAGATGTGCAAAAAGTAGAGATAAAAGAGAATCTTTGATTTTTTGGTATTGGTTGTTAGCTTTTTGACTTTTTAGTAATTTTTTGATTTTTTAGCTAAATGGGCTGGTTCCCAAACGAGACCTTAATTATTTAAGGAGAAAGCAAGATGAATAGTTCGAATTTAGTGTACCTAAGTATTTCAATATTATATGATGGGATTGAAATGCCTCTGCAAAGATAGTTTATTTGAAATCATATTAAAGATTCTTTTTTTAGCTACAAAGATGCTACAAAAATATATCTTTGCTAGTATCTTTGCCAATTTTTTTATGCACCTACAATAACAAACTATACATATTTTCATAAAATTCAATCCCAAATTCCTTGATCTGAAAGTTATCAAACCAAACAGACTTTTATCATTAAGAACATTAGCTATTGTTATGTCTAAGCATTGAATAGTGACAAATTGCAATACTATATTTCTTGTTCTAGTCACAACCACTGAATTGTGGATTTCTACCTTTAATCATAATCATTCATTTTCATATCTCAATTTGATAAATTACAATTTTACCTATTGCTACTCCTCGTGTCAATTATAAGGAATAAGAAATTACAGCAATAGTTTTATCTCACGATTAGAGAGGTGATTTGGGGAATTTTTATTTATTTATTTATTTATTTTTTATTTATTTATATTTTTTTTTAACATTAACAGAGTTCTATCTAACCATTGGAGAAGCTCTTGTGAAATTTCGTTTTACATCCTCTGCATAGTGTATGACATTTCTAAATGTAGATTTAGGTAGTGTTTAATAATTCAACTCAATACTTTAAATAAATTAAATATGTCTGATAATTAAAATTCATATCACTTGAATTTTAAATCCCTTTTAAGAATAGATTAAGGTCATGTTTGTTTGGTTTCATAGGTGGGGAGATCGGACTATCAATTCTGTGGGTCCTACATAACCCGTGTTTGGTTGACAAAAATAAAAAGGGACTAGTATGGGAGTATGAATACCCTCACATAAGGGGATTAGTTTGGTTGGATTTTGGGTGGGATTAGAAAAATAGTGAGGGAATTGAGTCTATTTTATATAATTTTTTTTTTATACCAAATGCATCTGTTTGTTTTAATACTTGTTCTATTTTTTTTAATATAGAAATAATTTATTTATTTATTTTATATAAAAATAATTTAAAAATCCCATTACTAATAATCTCTCATACTATTATCAAAACAAACACACTTTTACTTAATTCTCTCACTAACAATCTTCACATTAACAATCTCTTCACTAACAATCTCATCTAGGGGTGAGCAGCGGATATATCGATCCGCCTAAATCGACCAAACCAAACCGATCCGCCGCATTTTGGACGGATGCGTGATGATGAGCGGACAGTTGCAGATTGATTTTTTCTAATCCGCCTAGTTTTGGACGGATGGCGGATTTGAGGTTCATTTGGCTGCAATCGAACCACCAAACCGCCGAGCATCCCTAATAATTTGTAAGACTTACTGTTTTCAATTTGTTTATATATTCTATTTGTGTTTTCAATTGAAAAAGAGTTTAAATATTCTGTTGCATATATTATGTTGAAAAAGAGTTTTCAACTTAAATACATTTTTTGAATTGAAAAAAATAAATGTATTATTTATCTATATATTTTAGTTTTTAAATCTAACTCTAAAAATAACAAATAAAAAAAATTATATATGCTGGTTGGCTTTTGTTTTCAAAAACAGATATAGATATAACAATGCAGAGGCATACAATCACTACTACCGCTTTGTTCATGGTTTTGGTAGTTTAAATTGTTTTTATATTTTAAGAATCACAAATTATAATACTTTATGGTCATGTTTGATTCAAAAGATTAATAGTGAAGTATTAATAATCCTATTAAATTAGTGTGGTATTCACTATCCAATTGCATTAATATCCATTGGATTAATAATTCTACCCCTACCCCATTACTAATAATCCTACAAATTTGTTAGATTAATTATCCGTTGGATTAATTATCCTAAACCAAAATGATAAAATAAACATAGGATAATTGGGCCCACGGATTAATAATCCCAATCCCATACTCTAATCCACCCAATCAAACATGTCCTATGTGGATGAGGCATGTTGTGATTGTAATATGTAGATAAATTTTCAAACTTTCTTTCTTTGGATGAGGCATGTAGTGATTGTAATACTCTGTTAAGTCATTGACTGTAAATTTTTTTTTTTTTTTAGAAAGTGCACAAGTTGAATTATGTTGAAAATTTATAAAATTTTAAACCGTCAAACCGATTCGCATCTATCCACCAATCCGCTAATCCGCTCAATCTACATCCGTCAGATTGGCGGACAGATATGGATTGATTTTCTCCAATCCGCCAATCTGGCGGACGGATGACGGATGAGAAGTTCTGTAGCCGCAACCGACTCGCACCCACCCCTAATCTCATCCAACTTAATCCGCCAAACAAACGTGGCCTAAAGGTTTTCTTAATTTTTAATTCTAAATGCTGAATGTTAATAATATGATTATTTGTGGATTGAGTTGGATTGGTTAAATGATAAAATTGGAGAATTAGTTAGCTTGTGGATTAAAATTTATTAAACCGTCAACAAATTAACTCAATCCATTTGTAAGCCTACACAAAATAGCTTGTATTTGTTCACACAATCTCTCCTTAACTTTAATACCTTCGATCAAATGACATCTACCTCTCATTTTGATTGCAATTTTCCCCGCAATTTAAATGTTTTATAAATTAATTTTTGAAATATGATTTTTGAATAATATCATATATTAGATTAACTTCTGAGTTTTGTATTGGAATTTGAAATAAATAATATTTTTTAGTTTGAAATTGTGAAAAAATTAAAGGATATTATATTGATCTCCCCTAAAGTATAGATAAAATACAACAAATTTCATAAGTTTGGCATAATTGTGTTTCTTCAAAATTTTAGTTCACTTAACACTTGGTTTATTTTCATTTGAAATTCATTAGTTATATGCATAAAAAAATGACGTTGTCATTTCTTTTATATTGAAATATATATTTTATTTTATTTATTTTTGTATCTTCACACCATTTACATCAATTTTGGTCCCTTTAGTTTTACTAAAAAGGAGGTCCCTTAAAATTTTAATTCACTTAACACTAAGTCCCTTTTCATAAATAATTCATTGAATGAAAAATAATGTTATCTCTTTTAGATTGAAAGATATATATATATATATATATATATTACTTTATTTATCTTTATATCTTCACACTATTTGTAATAGTTTTGGTCTTTTTACTTTTACTTTTACTTAAAAAAAAAGATTAAGGTATTTATTTCAAAACTATAAAGCTAATTATATTTGTAATGCCTTCAAAATATATGGTCCGACTCGAGATAAATAAACTCCAATGGTGATAACAAGGCAATGATAAATATAATAAAATAAAATCTCTCTTGTATATATACTGTGGGGTTATATTTTTGTGTATCAACACGTGACAAGGTGACGCCGACGTGTCAGCCGAGGTTCCACGTGTCGCGGTAAGTTTTTGCTGAAGTAATCTAAGGTTTGCCGAGGTTATTTCCGAAGATATCTTAATCCGGGGTAAAGGCCTCTTCTTTCCCATACCTCGGCCTCACTTCCAAAGGCCGAGCTACCCTCAGAAGAATTAAGCCGAGGTAACTGTGAGATCGACCATACCTGCTAATACAAAATATTATCTTGGTTAGGTGGATGTATAGCCATGAGGCCAGCACTTCACCAACTACCTGGCCTTGAGGCCATGTGAGTTGGCCATGAGGCCACTAGAGGCCATGTGAAGCCATGAAGAGCTTTTACCTGGAAAGCTGCCAAAAGCGTAACAGTGGGCTGGCAGCCAGCTCAAAAGCTGGCGGCCTCTCCATTAACTTTTCTGGTATATATGGAGAGGTTGAGAAGAAGAAATGGGGGGACGGATCATTCTGAACAGAGCATATACAACTACAAGCTAATTGTAACACTTACAATTACATGCTTAGAGAGTGAGAGAATTACAGAGAGTTAATTGTAATTTTTACCATTCATTCAATAGTGAATTACCTCGGCCTCCCGTGGACGTAGGCAATTATTGCCGAACCACGTTAAATTCTCTGTGTCTTTGTGTTGTTATTTGTGCCATCTATTCTGCTTGTGCTTTACAGCTGAATCACTAAGACAGGCAGTGTGATCAGAAAATCACTCACACAATTTGGCGCCGTCTGTGGGAAAGTAAGACGAATAGATGGCCAGTAACGCACAAAACGAGAAGGTCGGGGGCAACACTCCCACTGGGAGTGGCAGGCCTATTGACCTTGACATCGAAGGAGACACCTACAACGACAAAACCCGTGACCAGGGTCACGGAGGGAAAGACGTCGTCCAGGAGGGCGACACTTCGAAGAAGACGGACCAGGGCAGATACTACAAGGAGGATAACCTCCAGGTATGGAGGGATAGGTGCATACGAAGGGATGAGGAAGTCAAGGACCTGGCAAACAAGTTGGCAGACCTACAGTCGGTCGTCAACTTCATGATGCAAAACAATGTCATGCAGCCGCCATACCCACTGCAGGATACGCCAATCCCAGCAGTTAAAACTCAGAATGGAGGACGGAAGATAACTCCTGAAGCATCGCGACGCTCCACGAGCAAAAGGCACACTCACCCGCCCTCCGGGGAGGTCGGGCGAGAGGAATCCAGACAAGAGAAGTCCCGGAGGACGTATCATACAAAGGATCAGGAACCCAGAGAACATCGGCATGTACAAAAGCAGGCTCTCTGCTTCGACACAACCCATGAAGAAAGGTCAAAACGGGCACACCACGAGGCCGAGAGTAGTGTGCCAAAGGGACTAAAATCAAAAGATAGCCGAGCTCCGGGGAGGAGTAAAGAAGACTTGAGAAACTACCTCAAGAGGAGGGAACAGAACGCTGAAGCCGAGGTAAACTCATTCGTCAAGCCGAGGACACCATTCTCGGTGGAACTGGACAAATTTGAAGCACCAAAAAGATTCAGCATGCCGAGGTTTCAAATCTATGACGGTAAGTCAGATCCTAACTTCCATGTTGGATTATTTTTAAACTCAATGGCGTTATACAGTGGGAATGAGCCTTTGCTCTGCAAAGTATTCCCATCGTCCTTTGGGGAGATTGCATCGGACTGGTTCCATAGATTACCAAAGGGCAGCGTCAAGACGTGGGAAGGCCTGGCCGAGATGTTTGTGTCCAGGTTCGTGACAAACAAGCTACAGCCATTAAGGGTGGACTCTCTAATGGCTTTGAAGATCAGCAAGGATGAAGGCCTTAGGGCCTATGCAAAAAGATACTACGAGGTGTTCAACCGAATACCTGAATGCAACCAGGAGGTAGCGGTCGTGTCTTTCAAGAACGGCCTGAAAGAAGATTGTTCACTACGGAAATCTTTGGCAAAGACATTGCCAAAGAACATGGAGGAACTCATGGCAAGGATCGAAAAGTATGCCAGAGCCGAGGAGGATACATCGGCACCAAAGCAGGTCAAACAGGAGCCGGGGAACGGCTCGCCGAAGCGAAGCCGAAGTAACAACGGATTCAGTAAAGCAGAGGTAGAGCTGAGGGCTAAACAAGCAGTAACAACCGTGTTCCGAATTCCAATTCAAAAGGTCCTAGGAAAAATTCGGAGCCAGCCCTATTTCAGAACACCAGCAAGGCAACCTGGGGAGTTTATGGGAAGAAACGCGGACAGACATTGTTCGTATCACAATGAAAACGGACATACAACGCAAGGTTGCAGAGCCCTCAAAGCACACTTGGAAGATCTGGTGAGGCAGGGCCACTTAAGGGACCTTGTTGATGAAACCAGAACAAGAGAAGAACAGGAAAGACTGCCTCAGGCTGAAGCAGCCCCACCACCGCCGCAACCCCGGGCAGAAAGACCTCGGGTAGTAAATGTGATTCATTCCAAGGTGAATGAAAACGACATTCGGGGGGAAACCCAAAGAGTAAAACACTTGCAGTACGTGAACCAGGTCGGACTGAAAAGACCTCGGCCGGAAGATTGCCAAGGTCCGATGATAACCTTCACCGAGGCCGACCTAGAGATGGTCCAGCACCCGCATAATGATGCCTTGGTAGTATCCCTCCAGGTTGGGGAGTGCCAAGTAAAACGCATCCTGATAGATCCAGGCAGCTCTTGTGACATCATGTACGTTAGATGTTACAAGGAGCTGGGCCTTCACCCCGACGACCTGGAGCAATCGAATGGCCCGATGGTCGGCTTCAATGGAACGCCGACGTGGCCACTGGGTGCAACAAACCTGGAAGTACAAGCAGGCACCAAAAAGATCAGGACCGAGTTTATCGTGATTGATACACCTCACCATACAACATCATCATGGGCAGGCCGTGGTTGCATGCAATGGGGGCAGTTCCCTCAACATTGCACCAACTACTGCGCTTCCAACAGAGCATGGGATTGAAGAAATCAGAGGAGATCAACTGCAGGCAAAAATTGCTCCATGGCAGCAATGAAGACTACCTGCAATGTTCGAGAACCAGCCAAGGCGAAATTGAAGACGAGGACATGGAAGTCCTGGATGATGTCGGCAAGGAGCCGGCCGAGAAGAGTGAGGAATCACTAAAGAAAATTTTCGTCCAGGAGGGCGATGAGGAGCGCTTTTTTCTTCTCGGCTCAGGCTTAGCCGAGGAAGAGGAAAGAGAACTGGAAGCCTTTTTAAGAACAAACATAGAGGTGTTTGCCTGGACACCTTATGAAATGCCTGGCATTGACCCTGAGGTAACATGCCACAGACTGAACGTCGACAGATCGGCTAAACCTGTGATACAGCGAGCTAGGAGACCGACGTTGATACACGTCGAAGCAGTAGAGGAAGAGGTTGACAAACTTCTGGAAGCCAGGGCCATCAGAGAAGTCAATTATCCAACATGGTTGTCAAATACTGTGGTGGTAAAGAAGAAAAATGGTAAATGGAGGGTTTGTGTAGATTTTACAAGCCTAAATAAAGCTTGTCCCAAAGACAGCTTCCCTCTGCCAAAAATTGATCAGCTGGTGGATGCTACATCTGGACATGGTAGGATGAGCTTCCTGGATGCATACAGGGGGTACCACCAGATAGCCATGTACCCCCCAGATGAGGAGAAGACGCGTTCATCACCCCAAAAGGCCTGTACTGTTACAGGGTGATGCCTTTTGGACTAAAAACGCAGGAGCAACCTACCAAAGGCTGGTAACCAAAATGTTCAAACACCAGATAGGCCAAACAGTGGAAGTCTACATCGACGACATGGTTGTAAAGACCAAGGAGCCAAAAAATCATCTTGCCGACCTAGCCGAGGTATTTAACATACTCAAAAGATATCGGCTCCGACTCAACGCATCAAAGTGCGCGTTTGGGGTTGGATCTGGTAAGTTTCTAGGGTACTTGGTAACAAGAAGGGGAATAGAAGCCAGCCCAGATCAGATCAAGGCCATCCTGGATCTACAGAGCCCAACCTCGGCAAAACAGGTTCAAATGCTCACTGGCAGGGCCGCAGCCCTAAACAGGTTCATAAGCCGAAGTTCAGACAAGTGTAAACCCTTCTTCAACCTGGTAAAAAAGACTGCAGACTTCCTGTGGACCGAGGAATGTGAGGCCGCTTTGGCCGATCTAAAGAAGTATCTGACCACGGCTCCAATCCTCTCAACGCCGGATCCCGAGGAGGAGTTGTTTTTGTACTTAGCTGTGTCCGAGCACGCTGTGAGCGCAGTACTAATCCGAGAAGAGCAGGGGGAACAGAAGGCTGTCTATTATGTAAGTAAAACCTTAGCCAGCGCTGAAACAAGGTACTTACCACTGGAGAAGTTAATGCTGGCCTTAGTTATGGCCTCAAAAAAGCTGAACCACTACTTCCAAGCACACAAGATTGTGATACTAACAGAGCACCCATTGAAATCCCTGTTACAACAAGGAGACTTAACAGGAAGAATTGCAAGGTGGGCAGTGGCCTTGGGCCAGTATGACCTGGAATTCAGGCCCAGAACAGCAATTAAGGGCCAAGTTTTGGCCGACTTTGTGGCAGAATTCACGCCGGAGTTCAACGAACGTCGGCCTCCGTTGAGCCGAGATGAACGAAGTCCTAGCAAGCAAGAAGAATCCCAGCCGACAGCAAAGGAGCAAAAGAAGGAAAAGCTCAGACCTTGCAGCATCTACATCGGCGACTCATTCAGACTCTTTGTCGATGGAAGTTCAAACCGACGAGGAGTGGGGGCAGGAGTACTGCTGATATCCCCAGATAGAGAAATAATAGAACAATCCATCCGTTTGGGGTTCAAGGCCTCAAACAATGAAGCTGAATACGAAGCATTGATTGTATGACTAAAACTGGCAGCAGCAGCAGAAGCAGATAAGGTAATAGTTTTTTGTGATTCACAGTTAATTGTTAACCAATCAACAGGAGAATTTGCAGCCAGGGACGAGAGGATGTCGGCATATGCCAAAGAGGTTATCAGATTAGCCGAGTTATTTCAGAACTGCCGACTTCTTCAAGTTAGCCGAGATGATAACAGCCACGCCGACGCGTTGGCCAACCTGGCGAGTTCAATGCAGACTGGAAAGAAAAGACAATTATGATCGACTACATGTCGGGCCCGAGCATAGAACCACGGAACGCAAAGCAAGAAGCAATGTGTGTGGACATGGGGCCGAGCTGGATGGATGCAATTGTTGCATTCCTGAAAGAAGGAAAACTGCCAGAAGATCGCAAGGAGGCACACAAAGTCAGATTGAAGTCGGCAAGATTCAGCCTGACTGCGGACGGACATCTCTACAGAAGGTCCTTCACAGGACCCCTTTTAAGGTGCGTACACCCTTTACAAGTTGAAGATTTTTTATATGAAATTCATGAAGGGATTTGTGGAAGCCACACTGGGGGCAGATCGTTAGCCCATAGGGCCATTACCCAAGGGTATTGGTGGCCATACATGCAAAAAGATGCAGAAGCATATGTGAAGAAGTGCGAACCATGCCAACGGTTTGCACCTTTGATTCATCAGCCAGCTGCCGACCTGAATCCAGTATCCAGCCCTTGGCCGTTTGCCCAATGGGGCATGGATCTGGTCGGACAACTTCCCCAAGCAACTGGGCAGAGAAAATACCTGTTGGTAGCAACAGATTACTTCACAAAGTGGATAGAGGCAGAACCTCTTGCTAAAATCCGAGATGTGGACGTCAAGAATTTATATGGAAAAACATCATCACCAGATTTGGCATTCCCAGAGCCATTGTTGCCGACGGAAAGTTCAAAATCAAGAAATTACTTTTCAACACCAAGTTTCCCCCAAAGTAATGGACAAGCAGAAGCATCCAACAAAGTAATTTTGGATGGAATAAAGAAGAGGTTGCAGGCAGCAAAAGGGAAGTGGGTAGACGAATTACCCAACGTGCTTTGGGCATATCGGACTACGCCGAGAAGATCAACAGGGGAATCTCCCTTTGCCATGGCCTATGGCACAGAAGCAGTCATTCCACTGGAAGTCGGCATCCCAGGGATCCGAACCCAGGGAGTTGAAAATGGGACTAATGACATACTCTTAGCCCGAGATCTGGATCTTTTGGAAGAACGAAGAGAGAAGGCTGCAATTCAGCTTGCAGTGTACCAGCAACAGCTTGCCAGAGCTACAACAAGAAAGGTCAACCCAAGAGATTTTCAAGTCGGCGACCTAGTCTTGAGAAAAGTGGTCGGAACAAGAAAGATCCCAGAGAGGGCAAGCTTGGCCCAAACTGGGAAGGGCCTTACAGAATTACCTCGGTGTTAGGTAATGGAGCTTATCGGCTTGAAGACAATGAGGGCAAAGCATTGCCAAGACCCTGGAACACTTGTAATTGAAATTTTTCTATCATTAAGATGATCATTATTCTTGGCCGATGTCATCAATAAACACATATGATTGATAAAGATGCTGGAAGACATGAAAAATGAGAACCCAAGTGGAACTCAGGTTCACATTGGGGGCAGAGAAGATACAAAGCCTACCACTTGTTGAAATTTGTAGCAATTTACAAGTTGGTCTGGCCGAATACAAAGCCTACCACTTGTTGAAATTTGTAGCAATTTACAAGTTGGTCTGGCCGAATACAAAGCCTACCACTTGTTGAAATTTGTAGCAATTTACAAGTTGGTCTGGCCGAATACAAAGCCTACCACTTGTTGAAATTTGTAGCAATTTACAAGTTGGTCTGGCCGAATACAAAGCCTACCACTTGTTGAAATTTGTAGCAATTTACAAGTTGGTCTGGCCGAATACAAAGTCTACCACTTGTTGAAATTTGTAGCAATTTACAAGTTGGTCTGACCGAATACAAAGTTTGCCACTTGTTGAAATTTGTAGCAATTTACAAGTTGGTCAAACCGGTACAAAGCTTAGCTTCGCTTGTTGAAATTTGTAGCAATTTACAAGTTGAAGTTAAGCCGAGATGGTTCCTTAGTTTCGCTTGTTGAAATTTGTAGCAATTTACAAGTTGAAATTAAGCCGAGATTACTACTCTCCTCGCTTGTTGAAATTCGTAGCAATTTACAAGTCGGGGTGAAGCTGATGTTATTGCTAACCGACATATAGCAATCCACAAGGTGGTCAAGCCAAAGAAGATGTTCAAACACTTGTTGAAATTTGTAGCAATTTACAAGTTGAAGTTAAGCCGACATCAATTTACAGCAATTTACTGGTTGAAGTTAAGCTGACATGTTATCATCTGTTGAAATTTGCAGCGTTTTACTGGTTGAAATAGAAGCTAAGTATATTACTTAAACCCTTGTTGAAATTTGCAGCAATTTACAAGTAGATCACTGTTTAACACTTGGTTATGACTTGAGAAAAGTTTACTGCATATGTTAATCTTGTTGAAATTTGTAGCAATTTACAAGTAGGACAGACTGAGATTATTGTTTAAACACTTGTTGAAACTTGAGCGAGGTATGCAGTGTTAACATTGAATAGTATATGTTTTATACTTGTTGAAATTTACAAAAGATTGCAGGTCAATATCTTGCCGAAGTAAAATTTGCAGTTATCATACCCGAGGTATGTAACCCCGAGGATAGTATATGTTTTATACTTGTTGAAAATTATGAAAAGATTGCAGGTCAATATCTTGCCGAAGTAAAACTTGCAGTTATCATACCCGAAGTATGTAACCCCGAGGAGATTATGCAAAGGAAGAACTATATGAGTCATGCAAAATATTCTAAATATAGTCATACAGAAGCAATGAAGAATTAAAGACTGAGGCATCCAGAGAAAAGCAGTTGCATTTATAAATAAAGAAGGCACAATGGCCTAGCAAAAATCAATTGTTCACAAGTTTCAGAGAAAGACACATCGGCCATAAAGAAGAAGCTTACATTGTTCAGGGAGCAACAACAAAAACAAAGTACAAAAAAAAAAAAAAAAACAAAAAAAAAAAAAAAAAAAAACAAAAGACGTTCAAGTTTCTTCAGCTTCAGGAGCTGGTTGGGCTGGGACCTCGGGCGCCTCTTGGAGAACAACCTCGGCATCTTTTTGCTCCGCAGCCTCTGCATCTTTTTCTGCCGCGACCTCGGTGTTTGTCTCTATTACAACCTCGGCTTCCTTATCCGCCGCTATCTCGGCATCAATTTCGGCCAAAGTCTTCTCCACAGTATTGTCAGCCAGAAGCAGGTCAGAAGATAGCACGCCCGTGTTGGCTTCCTTGGGCACCTTCTCAACCTCCTCATCCTCCTCTAGGGTCAAGTCCATGACTTGGTCACCCTGAGGAGGTGACTTGGTTTCAGTGGCATCCTTGGATTTCCTCACCAAGGCTTCATCTTCACCGTCATTTTCAGCCTCGGCTTCAGAATCAGCTTCTTCTTCAACTTGGCTTGGAGGTGGAGGAAGAGAAAAGGGAAGACGAATGGCTTTGGTTTTGCGCCAGGGCGAGTCGGCAGGAAGATCAAGCTGTTTGGCCAAAGCGTTCCAACCTAGGGAAAATCCCCTGTTGCATGCCTGCTTGACCTGAAGCTTATAATCTTCTGCGACGTCGGCCATACCCTGACTGTAGGCCATTTCATCGGCAGCGTCAATTTCGGCTTTCTTGGTGGCCAGAGCCTCTCTCAGTTCTTTCTCGGCTTGAGCCCTTTTAACCTCGGCCTCTTTTTTCTCGGCTTCGGCGACCTTCCTGATGTCTTCAGCAGCCTCAGCTTTTTGTAGAGCTATCTGCTGGGCCTTTGTGGCCGCCTCGGCCTGATCCTCTAGCTTTTTCATCTTTAATTGATCCCTTTATGGATCTTCTGAAGGGCAGAGAACTCCTTCTTCATCTCGGCCAACTTTTCTCGACTTTCAAATGACTGCATCGAAAAGGAATGGGCGTACTGGACAGCCTGACAGAAAATAGAAGTGTTAGGAAAAATTCTAAGTGTGAATCAAAAAGAAAGGACGAGTACCAAACTGGAACACTTACTTGAACTGAGTGTTGGAGCATTAAAGCGTAGTTCTCATATTCACTATTTTCAGCATTTCGCTCAAATCACCAGGCAGAAGCAGTGCAGTACTGAGAGCCACGCCGACATTTATGTCCTCGGCACTCTCATTGGCCAGTATTGGCCTGTCTTCCAAGGTAAATGTGGGGCCCATGGGACGTTCGGTATCTTGGACTTCGAAGTTTTCACAGAAGAAGACCTCGGCTTCTTCGATCTTTGGGACTCCGCTGGCTGAGTTTCCGCGGGCCTTTTTGCCGAAGTCGAGGCGTTCTTCATGTTCTCGGCTAGTTGTGAGATGGGCACAGCATCCTCAGCTTCAGCATCAGTAGACTTGGTCTTTGGCTGAGCCTTCTTGGCTCTTTTTGGTTGTGGTGGTGGCAACGGTTGAGCTGGTTCAGCATCTACATCGGTGGGAAGGTCGGCCAGAAGGTCTTGCACAACTTTCCTCGGGCGCACCATCTCGGCTGTTTTGACAAGACGTCGGCGATGTTTTCTTTCTGTTGGTGGTATCAAATATGGTGCTGAGGTGGAAGGCTGATCGGCTGGATCAGTGTGGACCCTTGATCGGTTCCTGAAGTAGATGCAGTTAGCAGAGTGGTAGCAGAAGGAGGAGAGGCGCTTTTCTTCTTCTCTTGGGAACGTCGGGAAAGTTGACTTGTATGTTGGGATGAAATTCAACACCAGGGGAGCCTTGCGCTTCTGGAGAGGAAGGTCCAAGAGCTTCTTCAGGCCTTTCCCAGGGTAATAGGACTGGCGGAAGTCCTTGGGAGGCTTGCGAACGTCTGCAAAAAGAAACACAATATCAGAAACAGATAAAATTTTTTGAAAATTGAAGAAAGCAACAGTTAAGCAGTTAACACAGGGATCTTACCCTTGCCCTCCTTGACCGTTCGAGGAAGAGGGAAGAGATGAACTTCTTCATCTGGGCCAAATTCCCAGTTCCCAGAAGCGATGAGATAATCATCTCCAGCCCCTTTGTTGGAGTCTGGAAGGTCGGCTACGATCTTAAACTCGGTGGACCTCGGCTTGAGGTAATACACAAAACCTTTTTCCTTAAGGTTGAGGGCACACATGGTGTAACAGTATTGGATGTCGGCAAGAGTGATCCTAACACTCTCCTGCCGAGCTAAGGCTATTATACCATTGAGTGTTCTATAGGCGTTTATGGTGAGTTGCATGGGGTTTAGGGTGTAGTAATGAAGGACTTCACGGAAGAGGGGATCTAGAGGGAACCGAAGTCCACATTGGACGAAGGCTACAACAGGAAAGGGCATGTTATCATCCTCAGGCATAATGGAGTCTTTCTCCCCAGCTAGTCTGAGATGGACATCCTCTGGGATTGAGAACTCTTGCCTAAAAAATTCTAATTTGGTTGGGGTGTTAACCCTATTTCTCCACACACCCATGGTTTTGGAATACAAGTATTTGGCTACAAAGAAGGAGATCTACAGGGTTCTTGGAACCTCGGCTTAAACCTAGGAGTATATTGGTGAAGATGGTTTCAGTTTTTCCTAAGGATTGATGGTTCTATAAGCAAATCCCAAACCTAAATCTACGAAAAACGAGTATGGAAGGCAGAAATCTGGAAAACAGAAAAGCAAAAACGAAGTCTCAGATTCAAGAACAGAAAGGGTGGAAGACCAAGAACAAGGGGTGCAACAGTGCGAATGTTCATAACATGTGCAAAAAACCAGAAAATAGTACACACAGGTGAACGATTCACAAGTCAAATAGAGAGCAGAACAACAATGGCAAGAAATTTCAGGGATAAATCAAGAACTGGAGGAGAAAAGCCAGATGCTTACCAGAAAAGGTGAAGGCCGGAATGAGCTTCGCCGAGGTCAGATAATGGAGGCAACGGTGGCGAGAGCTTCGCAGAAATGGCAGATGGAGGCAGTTGCAGAGCTTAACGCAAGGAGCAATGGCAAATTCGAAAGGAGAGAAAGAACTTTTTGGAGAGAGAATAAAGCAGGAAAAACTCGAATGCAAAAGTGAAGAAAGAAGAGAGAGGCAATTGTTTTGTCAAAAATTTAAACGGCGGCAAAACACAGCAATTATTGCGCCTTGGTTAACGCACGCTTCAGACGGCGCAAGCAGTGAAACGACAGCCTACAGGCGCGTCACCAGCACGGACCAACAAGAGAAAAACACGTCAGTAGGAACGGTTGAAAATGGTGCATGACAGCTCATGCGCGTAGAAGTGATGATCTGAATTCTTGTTCTTTTAAGAAGACATGTCGGCCTGAAATGGATGACCTCGGCTAGAAAGTTTTAAGCCGATGTACGAGAAAGAAAGTTCAATGTAAGTTCCATCACCTCAGTATTCCGAGGTAATAGAACTTAGGGGGCAGTTGTGGGGTTATATTTTTGTGTATCAACACGTGGCAAGGTGACGCCGACGTGTCAGCCGAGGTTCCACGTGTCGCGGTAAGTTTTTGCTGAAGTAATCTAAGGTTTGCCGAGGTTATTTCCGAAGATATCTTAATCCGGGGTAAAGGCCTCTTCTTTCCCATACCTCGGCCTCACTTCCAAAGGCCGAGCTACCCTCAGAAGAATTAAGCCGAGGTAACTGTGAGATCGACCATACCTGCTAATACAAAATATTATCTTGGTTAGGTGGATGTATAGCCATGAGGCCAGCACTTCACCAACTACCTGGCCTTGAGGCCATGTGAGTTGGCCATGAGGCCACTAGAGGCCATGTGAAGCCATGAAGAGCTTTTACCTGGAAAGCTGCCAAAAGCGTAACAGTGGGCTGGCAGCCAGCTCAAAAGCTGGCGGCCTCTCCATTAACTTTTCTGGTATATATGGAGAGGTTGAGAAGAAGAATGGGGGGGACGGATCATTCTGAACAGAGCATATACAACTACAAGCTAATTGTAACACTTACAATTACATGCTTAGAGAGTGAGAGAATTACAGAGAGTTAATTGTAATTTTTACCATTCATTCAATAGTGAATTACCTCGGCCTCCCGTGGACGTAGGCAATTATTGCCGAACCACGTTAAATTCTCTGTGTCTTTGTGTTGTTATTTGTGCCATCTATTCTGCTTGTGCTTTACAGCTGAATCACTAAGACAGGCAGTGTGATCAGAAAATCACTCACACATATACATACATATGATGACCAATCAATACTTGAGAATCATTGAATACAATAAAATTAAAGTGCTTTCAGGCTTACATCAACAAAAGAAAAATGGTGTAACCCTTGATACACACATAACATTCCGCCTACAATGAAAGGCCCTGTGGTCACAATAAAAAGGCTCATTTATCTTGTACTCATTTTCCACACTAACTCATGGTTGTGGTTCATTATCGGTACCTAAAAAGATTTTTAACAACATAGGATGAACATATAATTCAATAAGTGAATTCTTTAATTCTAATTAATATATTCCATACATGTATATAATCATGATGTTCCACATTATACTTATACAATATGCTAATTTCCCATTTATATTCTAAAATACACAATTACCTCGAAAAGTATCTTCATTGCGCTCAACATTTATATATATATATATATATATATGTATACTTTTATGCGACTATAATAAACCACAACACATAACTCAAGCTCCGATATTATACATAACCTAAAATAAGAGTCAATACACTCATTCATTAACAAAGAATCTCGACACATACACATATACCAATGATGAATCTCAAATATATATACCTCTTTGTGGTCTCACCAAGCTCCACATAAAGGAACGCGATACCTCTATATAGCACACCCCCACTTTACCAATTGTTAACTGGAAGGAACACGATACCTCCATATAGCACATCTTTACTTTACTGGTTACTAACCTAGTGGTACTTCCATATAGCACAACACATTACACATATCGAGTGTAGCTCAAATTACTTTCATTCATCCTCTTTCAAATTACTCAATCACACAACTCATAAAATCTAAACATTTCTATCACCACATTAATCTCTATGTCATTAGTCAATTACAATTGGGTTTTAGTTTATCTTATGTTAAAATATTTCTACAACAACCCCATCACCCACCAATTGCTAATAATAGTTATTTCTATCAAAATATTCCAATTAAACAATATTAGAGCATAACTAACAACAATATATATATATATATATATATCACTCTCAATGAATTCAATAAATATATAAAGTGGAATATTTCTCAATTTATTATCAATCTCAATCAATTGCTCAAAATATATGCTCTTTATTCTTACCATTCTTTCAATTAATAATATTCAATTCAAATTTCCCAAATGATCAATAAATTTTCAATTTCTCCAAATCATATAATTTCAAGAAAATTAGGGTTTTATTTGAATATTTAGGGCTATTCTAATTTAAAGTGTCCACATTCTCCAATATTCTTAAAACTTACATTTAAGAGAGAATATTTGAAAAAAAAAAAAAAAACACGCAACACAATTCAAACCCTAGGTTCTCATATCACATGTTTTGAAATCTCTACAAAATTTCTAAAATTTATGCAATAAAATACATATCCATATATGAAAATTATATTAAAAGAAGGGTGAAGCATCAATAAATCTCAAAATGTGATCTTGTGAACGATTTAGTCCTCATTTTTTTCTTATAAACCCAAAGGTCCCATTAAAGTAAAAATTACATAAAAGGGTAGTCACTTACATGTTTGGGTTTCATTTTTTAGGGATAAAAGTAATTTTCTCAAAATATAAAATTGCACATTTAGGCAATTTAAACTATAGAAGTTTTGGATTTTTCCTCATTTTAGAACAAATCTCACATTACGAACAAAAACCTAACTCTCTAATGGAACACTCCAATAACGTAACACTTCAATATAACATATTAAAAAACTCATCGTAACACTCAAAAAAAAAATTTGGTGTACTTTTCCCAAACATAACGCTCCGATGTAAAAAAAAAAAAAAAAAAAAAAAAAATCTTAGTGTACTTTTTCCAAATGTAATACTTCAATCAATGTAATCTCAAACGTAACACTCCAATGTAACACATAAAAATACTAAAAAAACTCAGTGTACTTTTTTTCAAACGTAACACTCACAGTTTGAAAATTATACATTTGTTCAAAACTTACTAAGGAACATTTGTACTCCTTTTGGAATAGTTTGAAGAATCTCACATTCTTTTTTTTTAGTGCTACATTGGAGTGTTATGTTTAGGAAAAGTACATTAAGATTTTGTGTGTGTGTGTGTGTGTGTTACATTGAAGCATTATGTTTGGAAAAAGTACACGCAAATTTTTTTTTGTGTGTTACATTAAAGTATTACACTAAAAATTTTTTTGGAGTGTTATATTGAAGTGTTACGTTTAGAAAAAGTACACTAAAGAGTTTTTTTTTTTTTGTTACATTAGAATGTTACACTAAGGAGTTTTTATGTGTTACATTAGAGTGGTACACTAAGAATTTTTTTAGAATATTATATTAGAGTGTTACATTTAGAAAAAGTACATCAAGAAGTTTTTTTGTATGTTACATTAGAGCATTACACTAAGGAGTTTTTGTTTGTGTTACATTAGATTGTTACATTAAGGAGTTTTTTTGTGTGTTATATTATAGTGTTACGTTTGGAAAAAATACACTGAGGAGTTTTTTTGTGTGTTACATTAGAGTGTTGCAATAAGAATTTTTTTTTGTGTGTTACTTTAGAGTGTTACACTATGGAGTTTTTTTTTAGTGTTATATTGGAATGTTACGTTTAGAAAAACTATAGTAAGGAGTTTTTTTTTTATATATTATATTAGTGTTACGTTTGGATGTTAATTAATGTTAATGTTATAATAGGGATGAACACCACAAAAAAGAACGAACACCACACCAATAACACCACAAACGGGGTAACATCATCTACCTACAAATCACTCTACTAAATCCCCAAAAAAAAAAAAAAAAAAAAAATAGAAACGTAAAAACTTACCTTACCCACGCACACCCAACATTAGGAAAAAATTCAAATAAAATCATATACAAGGGCAAACAAGTAAACCTTCAAACCCCAAATCAAGGAAATACAACATATCCAAAATAAAAAGGACTAATTGGTTTGAAAAAAAACTTCTAGGACTTAATAGAATAACTTTTCTCCAAATGGGATTTATGAATAATTTTTCCTTAAAAGAAATCCCTACCTCTTGGAGAGAAGATGAGAACTTTGGAAAATTCAAGAATGTTAGATTTGTTGGGGAATTTTTCAAAATGATTTTTAAAATGTATTGTTTAATTTTTGAGTGTTTTCAAAGCCTTCCTTGTTTTTCTTTGGAAAGCTTGAAATAAGCTTAGGGACATTGTCCCATATCGGAAAGAGAAGAAAACATGGAGCACTTAATAAAGTGCTACATGGAATATTCTTTTGAATATGGAATTATGAGGTGAAAGCTAGTGTGCATGTACCCACACCACAAGGATGCACGCGCGCGTGGCATGGGCTGTGTGGCGTTTGATAGCGCACTTTACACTTAGCACAGACGCATTGGCGCACTTTCCTATTTGCATCAGACAGGTTGAAGCGATGACGTAGATCCAACGTGCCATGAGTGACATGGAATACAGTAAGCTCCATGTGGCAGTGACGTAGCGTCCATCGGCGATGAGTCAACCAACCGTATCCGATCTAGAGCAGTTTGATTATAGTCATTGATTGGAGATGCGCGCGATCATACGGATGAGATGGCACCCAATTGTCATCAGGTGTGATCAATCAAGGTAGCTATTCGGTGTGAGAATGATCTGCACCACAGATCGTCGATCCAACAGTCAGTTCTGATCGGATGCGATCAAGGGACATGACTATTCGATCAGATCCATCAAGGCCAATAAATAGGCTGCGAAATCAGCCATTTCATTTCATTCAAAAATTCAGAAACATTTCTGCAATTCTCTCTCTCTCTCTCTCTCTCTCTCTCTCTCTCAATTTTGAGTTTTCAATCAAGAGTTTCTTAAGCAAATTTCTGCTTTTCTTACTGGTAATCAAATTCTGCAGATTTGATTATCAGTGTCTTGGTTTTCTTGATTATATCAAAAGTATTCTGATCTACCGTCGTCAGTGCAGACGCCAGTAGACTTGATCTTTAGATCAGGCTTCATTGTATCCTGGAGGCGAATTTGCTGTAACCCCCTACACACCTTTTGGTGGATGCAAATATTGTTTTTAGGAAAGCGACATAGTAATGCAACTTGAAGCATCAAATTTCTATTCTATATAGACAAGTTCATTGCCAAGTTTTGAAGACCTGAAAACCACCAACTGAAGAATTCAAGACGAATTGTTTCAACAATCTAAAGACAATATTTCGATATGGCGATGTCTATTCAAAAAATAACTCAAGATTTCATGAAGCTTGATCGTTTTGATGGAGGAAATTTCCGACGCTGGCAAAAGAAGATGCATTTTTTGCTCACCACTCTCAAAGTGGTCTATGTGCTAACTACCCTCTATTTGGTGGAGCAAGAAGACGAAACTGTGGAGCAAACCCGTACCAGAACCAAATGGGAGAATGACGACTACATTACCGAGGACACATTCTGAATGCGCTGTCAAACTCTTTGTTAGTTGTGTATCAACATTTGGAAAAGGCAAAGCAACTATGGGACATATTACAGTCAAAGTACCTCACTGAGGATGCAACCAGTAAGAAATTTCTTGTTAGTAATTTTATGCGTTTTACTATGATTGATACAAAGCCCATTATGGAACAATTCCATGAGATCCAACATATTCTGAGTTAGTTTCGACAAAAGAATATGAACATGGATGAATCTATTGTAGTTTCATCTATAATAGAGAAACTGCCTTGGAAATATTTTAAAAAAACTCTGAAACACAAAAAGGAAGATCTTACATTAGAGGAATTGGCTCAACACCTTCGAGTTGAGAAAAAGTCTAGGCTTCTTGAAAGTAAAGATAATCAATTGGCTCAAACTTCCAAGATCCACATGGTGGATGATGGCAAGAGGTACAAAAAGAAGCGTAAGCGTGAATCCCAACCTGAGAAAGATGCAAAGAAGCCGAAAGGCGCTTGCTGGCACTGTGGCAAGCCAGGGCACTTCAGAAATGAATGCTGATCATATGAGAAGAAGCCAGAAGCATCAAATGCCAAGAACAAGTTCATGGCTGTTATATCTGAGGTGAACATGCTCGAAGATGCTGGTGACTGGCGGATTGACTCAGGAGCAACAAGGCACCTCTGTAACGACAAGAGCCGTTTTACTACTTATGAACAAGTGAGTGATGGAACAGTTCTCTACATGGGCAACTCTTCAACTGCTGCTATCAAAGGCAAAGAGACGGTGGATCTAGAGTTCACTTCTGGAAAAGTCTTTAGTCTTAATGATATTTATCATGTACCTGATGTCAGGAAAAACCTTGTATCTGGAAGCCTGCTTAATAAGCATGGTTTCAAGTTAGTATTTGAGTCGGACAAATTTGTCTTGTCTAAGGGTGGGTTTTTTGTTGGGAAGGGCTACATGTATCAAGAAATGTTCAAACTTAATGTTATCAATAATACATCTGTTTCTGTTTATATTGTTGATTCTTTTTCTTTATGGCATGCTCGTTTAGGTCATGTTAATACTAGGAAAATGCATGATATGGTTAATTTAGATTTAATCCTAAGTATGACATTGATATGTTTGAAAAATGCAAACTTTGTGTGTAATCTAAAATTACTCGCATTTCATTTCCTAAAGTAGATAAAATCACATCTCTGCTTGAACCTATGCATAGTGATGTATGTGACATGCATAGTATCCCCACTAGAGGTGGTAAGAGATATTTTGTAACATTCATTGATGATTTTTCTAAGTACTGTCATATCTATCTTTTGCATTCAAAAGATGAGGTGCTTGATAAATTGAAGATTTTTAAGACAGAAGTGGAAAATCAGTGTAATGTCAAAATAAAGAGACTTAGGTCTGATAGAGGTGGTGAATACCATTTTCTAGAATATTGTGAAAATGTTGATATTGTTCATGAGAAGTCTACACCCTACACACCACAACAAAATAGAGTAGCTGAAAGAAAGAATAGAACATTAACAGAAATGATTAATGCTATACTTTCTTACTCCAGTTTAAGTTTTGGTTTTTGGAGTGAAGCCTTACTCACTACGTATCACATACTCAATAGAATTCCTCTCAAGGGAAGAAATGTTACTCCTTATGAACTTTGGAAAAACAAGAAACCTAATCTAGGTTACTTGAAAACATGGGGTTGTGGAGCAATAATCAGATTGCTTGAACCTAAAAGGAAGAAATTAGGTGAAAAAGGAATTGAATGCATATTACTTAGCTATGCTATACATAGCAAAACATATAGGTTTCTGATAGTAGAGCCCAATGGTTTAATGGAAACAAATACCATCATTGAATCACGTGATGCGATATTTTATGAGAATCGTTTCACAACCATTCCAAGGTTGGATTCTAATCAAAAAAATGAATAAACTCCTTTGATGTCTACAGAGGAAAATGAACGGCATGAACACATTGAGCCTAATGAACCAAATGAGCCTGTTGAGCTAAGAAGGAGTAAGAGGGCTAGGACTGAGAAGTCATTTGGCCCTGATTTCATTTTTTTACCTTGTGGAAGGAACTAGGAAAGCTTATTGTAAGCAAACAATGATTTCTTTGAATATGGATTCAGATCCATTAACCTTTGAGGAGATTATGAAGTCTCAAGATGTTGCTTTCTGGAAAGAAGCCATAAATGATGAGATGGATTCTATAACGGGTAACAATACCTGAATACTTGCTGATTTGCCACCTAGATCCAAACCAATTGGTTGTAAATGGATTTTCAAAAGGAAAATGAAGTTGATGGCACAATTGACAAGTTCAAAGCAAGATTAGTTGCTAAGGGTTTTACTAAAAAAGAGGATATCAATTATTTTGATACATATGCTCTGGTGGCCATAATTGCCACCATTTGAGTGTTGATTTCCTTAGCCTCAATCTATAAGCTTGAAATCCATCAAATGGATGTTAAGACTGTTTTTCTAAATGGAGAGTTAGATGAGGAAATCTATATGCAACAACCGGAAAGATTTATTGTGCAGGGTCAAGAGCATAAAGTGTGTAAACTCATGAAGTCACTACATGGACTGAAACAAGCTCCAAAACAGTGGCATGAGAAATTTGACAAAGTAATAGTGTCAAATAGTTTTAGGATACATGAATCTGATAAGTGTGTATACAGTAAGTTTACTGGCAATAGAGGTGTAATCATATGTCTAGATGTAGATGACATGCTTTTTTTTGGTACTGACAATGATGTCATTGAAAGTACTAAAAGTTTCTTGTCGTCTAGTTTTAGTATGAAAGACATGGGCTTGACTGATGTAATTCTGGGTATTAAGATCAAACGAGAGGACAATAATTTGATTCTAACCCAGTCGCACTATATTGAGAAAATTTTTAAGAAATTTAATCAATATAATTGTACACCAATGTCTACACCTTTTGATTCAAATTTGAAATTGTATCCTAATACAGGAAGAGCAGTTGATCAGCTAGAGTAGCCTATTGTATGCTATGACTTGCACTAGACCTAATATTGCATTTGCAGTGGGAAAACTTAGTAGATACACTAGTAATCCCAATAGTGTGCATTAGCATGCTGTTAACCGAGTACTTAGGTATTTGAGGAAAACAATAGACTATGGAATAGTCTATAATGGTTATCCAGCAATGCTGGAAGGATTCGCAGATACTAGTTGGATAACTGACTGTGAAGATCACTCGTCCACGAGTGGTTGGATTTTTACTCTTGGATGAGGAGCTATCTCCTAGGGTTCTAAGAAGCAAACATGCATAACAGACTCAACCATGGCATCAGAGTTTGTAGCATTGGCTTCTTGTAGCAAAGAGGCAGAGCGGCTAAGGAATCTCTTGTTAGAGATTAAGATATGGCCAAAGCCTATGCCACCAATATCTTTGCATTATGATAGTGAAACAACTCTATCACGGGCCTATAGCCATGTCTATCATGGAAAGTCCAGGCATATAGGACTGAGACATAGTTGTGTTAAGCAGTTAATCACAGAAGGTGTGATTACCATTAGTTATGTAAAGTCAAGTGAAAACTTGGCTGACCCCTTAACAAAGGGACTTGCAAGGGATTTGGTGTGGAAAACATTAAAAGGGATGGGTCTTAAACCCACTTAACATAATCACTCCTGGTGGAAACTCGACTCAACGCTTGAAGAAACATCAAGTCTTGAGTTTAATGAGCCCAAGTACACCATATGTCGTGATTGCAAGCACTTAGTTTTATTTCATTTTCATTCCAAGGTTGAAGTGCTTGGTACCTGTAATGTGAAAAGAAGATGATGAGTTAACAAACTCTTAATAAGCTTACAACTGAGTTGTTAGGGTACTGTAAATTATAAGGGTACTCTTAGTAAGCTTACCTATGTGAGTGTAGGAGGTGGTGCCACTTCCTATGAGTCCAAGGGCTTAACTCTACAGCGCTCATGAAATAGGATATAAACATAAGGCCAATCTACGTATCGGATTGTTTGAATACTTAAGGCAACCTGTACTGTGCATGAGACATGTCCGATTAGTCGTATAAGATCGCTAGTTCAAAGACAAGTCCACTATGCCATCTTGACTAACTTTCACTAAGTGAATGATTCAAATCATAAGATATCTTCACCTATGCATAAGGCTGCCAAGTGAACCATGAGTTATCATCTGGTATTTTGAAAATGGTGGGGAAATGTTGGGGAATTTTTCAAAATGGTTTTTAAAATGTATAGTTTAATTTTTGGGTGTTTTCAAAACCTTTCTTGTTTTTCTTTGGAAAGCTTGAAATAAGCTTGGGGACTTTGTCCTTTATCGGAAAGAGAGAAAAACATAGAGCACTTAATAAAGTGCTATATGGAATATTCCTTTGAATATGGAATTGTGGGGTGAAAGCTAGTGTGCGTGCACCCACACCGCAAGAATGGTGTTTCGCACCATCCGTACACGCACGCGCGCATGGCGTGGGCTGTGTGGCGTTTGATGGCACACTTTGCACTTAGCACGGACTCATCAGTGCCATGAGGCCGCTTTCCTATTTTCATCGGACAGGTCAGAGCGATGACGTGGAATACAGTTAGCTCTACATGGCAATGACGTGGCATCCGTTGGTGTTGAGTCAACCAACCGATTGGACGATTGTGTGTCTAATCTAGAGCAGTTTGATCATAGTCGTTGATTGGATCGTCATTAGGTGTGATTAGTCAAGGCGGCTATTCGGTGTGAGAATGATCTACACCATAGATCGTCGATCCAACGGTTAGATCTGATCGGATGCGATCAAAGGACATAACCATTCGATCAAATCCATCAAGGCCTATAAATAGGCTGCAAAATCCTCTATTTCATTCCATCCAAAAATTCAGAAGCATTCCTGCAATTCTCTCTTTCTCTCTCTCTCTCTCTCCCTCTTGATTTTGAGTTTTCGATCAAGAATTTCTTAAGCAAATTTCTACTTTTCTTACTGGTAATCAGATTATAAAGACTTGATTATCAGTGTCTTAGTTTTCTTGATTATATCAAGAGTATTCTAATCTACTATCGTCAGTGCAGACGCCAGTAGACTTGATCTTTAGATCAGGCTTCATTGTATCCTGGAGGCGAATTTGTTGTAACCTCTACACACCTTTTGGTGGGTGCACATATTGTTTTTAGGAAAGCGACATAGTAACGCGATTTGAAGCATCAAATTTCTGTTCTATATAGACAAGTTCATTGCCAAGTTTTGAAGACCCGAAGACCACCAACTGAAGAATTCAAGACGAATTGTTCCAACAAGATCAACAATTGGTCCAGTCCAAAACGGCGTTCTTGATGTGCTTTACACTTTTGTCCAAAGAATTAGGGTGAGATTTTGACTCTAAACAAGGTAGATCAAGAGTTTTGCAAGGTTTGATTATGGTTTTTAGAGAGAAGAAGAGAAAGAGATGCAGGGATAGGGAAAGGGAGAAATGCGAGAAAGAGACAGAATGATTAGCAAAAGAGGGTGAGATGCACCATTTTCGAGGCAAAATGCAGAACGCTACACATACAGAAGCCCTTCACCGCACGTATGGAAGCCCTCCACTGCACATGCGATTTTCTGTAGAAGACTTCCACTTGATACTCTCCCCTTGCAGCACGTACATGCCTAACCCATCACATGTATGGAGCATCTAGCTTAGAAATCTTAAATGGCTTGCACCAATCCGCACGTGCAGGCCTCCCTATTACACGTATGGCAACACCTGTTCAAGTCCAATTCTTCCTGAGGTGATTCCATGTTTCTATTTTTCATTGTTACGCCCGAAACTTGAATATTATGTACGCTACACGACAAACAGAAGTTAACACCGTCTCGATACTACCAAGCACAATCCAACATACCAAAGGCTTGAGATAGTATCAGTGCACCCATACTCAATGGTTCAAGTTGGGTTTTAAAACCCGAGACATACAGTATTTTTTTCAAGTCTCAAGGAGAGTAGTATAATTTACCCAAAAAATTAAAGTTGTATGCTCACTGATGTTCATTCTTATTTTTTTTAATCCATTTAATTATCCGTTCAGACAACTTGTTTGAAACCATCAAAATATTCAACATACCCATTGGTGTTGGAGAATTGAGTTGACAACGAGTTAAAAAATTTTCAATCTTGGTAAGTCAATTGATGATTTTCTTCTAAAACTATTCAAAATTGACTCATGCTATCATGACCCGCTTCTGGTACCTAAGGGTTAGGCATTGCGATCGACTAGTAATTGTGGTTGTCCAAGGCCAATTACAAAACAATTAAATAAATAAACACGTGAAGAGATAATTAATTAAATAATGTACGAAGGTATATATTGGAATTTTTATTTAATTATAACAAATAGTCATTAATCAAATATGTCAACCTTTACAAATATTACAAAAGTGCATTATGTATCTATTTCATATCCCCATTCTCAAAACGAGTCATACACCTTCCTTGTTAATCATTATCTTCTGAAAATTGATAAACAACTTATAAGCATATTGTAGAGTGAGGAATATTATACCGAGAACATAAAGGTTATAACATTACCATGAATAACAATTTAGGCCAAAACTAATTAGATTATAGCATTTTGGTCGAAACAGATAAGTTGCTCATATTTATATCAGATAACGAGAACCACTTTCAGAAATCGGATACATACAGAACATATATAATCATATCTATGGGCAGTACAGAACAGAGGGTTACACTAACAGTGATGGCAACGGGTCAATGGATCCATGACAATACAGATGTATGGACTCAATAGGTGGCTCGTACGTATTCTAGAGGTGTCTCCTATAATAGTGTAGCACGTAACTCCATACAACACTTTGCTCATTTTAGAGGGTTACCAAAGTGACAAATAAAGAATCAATGGTTATTTAAGTCCCCAAGACATGACCTCTGTGGTGATACTTATAGAAATATTTACTCAGATGATCATTTACCAAATCGTTATCAAATTTATGTTTCACAGACATATATATTCATGAGTTTTTCTTTTACACAAACAGGATTCATAATACAGAAAAAATCCTTTGAAATGTAAATAGAGTTTGTAAAGTATAATTTATGGTAACTTAAGGTTTAATACAACTCACTTATATGTCAGATTATAAAGATTGATTTTTTTTTTTTTAATAAAGCTATATGTACCAATCGGTACACCTATTAGTGTACTAACAAATGATGTGACATAGTTTTATTAGTTTTAGGTCTTTATAATTTGTATAACGGATGGGGTCCGTAATTTTGAAATTGCAATCCTATAACATGTGTTAATACACGAATTAGTATACCAATTAGTGCGTATAACACCATAAATTTTTTTTTTTGGGCCAAAGATTATAAAGATCGATTGACTACCCAATCATCCCCTCAAACCTCCAGTCAATCATCTGCCCGACCCTAACTCTCTCACTCACTTTCTCGACTTTCTTTCCTTTCCTATTCATCTCTTCTCCATTCCTATTCTTTCCACATACAGAAATTATGCACATATATATATCAATAGGCCAACATGCAAGGAAACATCTGCTATGCCAGACGTCTTGCACAAGTTAAAGTGGCAAATTCCACTTTTAGTAACTACACATTGACCCCCAAACTTCCTAACTAATATACTTTAACTCCAAAAGTTATATTAATTATATTATTAGTAAAATTACTGTAACGCCCCGAAATAATTCAACATGAACTACCCATATAATAAACATTCACTACACAATGACAATAATTCTTCCATCTTCACATATATACTGAATGGGTTTAACACAAAAGTTCCACATGTGGTATACATTCGCGACATAAAAGAATACCTGAATCTATAGCATGTGAAGCATTTAATCTCAAAAACAATAAAATGCCCTTAAGGGCTTACATCTTCAAGGGCAATAGCCCGGTTACACAAAATGGTCTCTCGGACCCAAACACATTAGCCATTGGCTTACAAAAAGATCACAACAAAATAAAAGAGTAGTTCGCTCTTCACGAAATATCCATGCCATCGATTCGGTGGGACCACCATATCTTTACCTGTACCAAATCCCATAGGGGTGAGCATAAAGCCCAGTAAAGAAATCCCTAACAAAGTATATACATTTATGTATGACGTCCACCATTAAATGAAAATGCGTATGCGATGCAATGCTACTTCAAAATGATCTCCTTTCATGCCTTTCTAAAAAAAATTACCATGCTTTCATTAACATTCTTGCCATCTTATCAATTTCCAAAACTTCAAATTTTAAATCAACAAGGGACGGTAAATACGACACTGGTAATCCCTAGGCTGGTGTCTACAAGTAGACTCTACGAGTACTACTAAACTGTCATTTTTACTGGTATTAACCGGAAGGCTCGACACCTATTCGCGCGGTTTTCTAGTCTTTCACCATGGACACTCAGGCCAACTTATCAAATTCATCTACACCCCCTAACCGGACTTACCTCCATATTTACCCCATACACATTTCCATAGTTCTTGTCACAATGTTGTCTTCTTTCATGAAATAAATAGCTTCAATTGAAATTCACAATGCAAAAATAATAACAATTGAATGAATATGCAATGTAAAGATTTTTTCATACTTCATAGCATTACTCCATTTTCAGCTATCTCTATGACAATATCAACTAGCCACATTTTCATTTCTTCTTCTCCATATTACCTCACATTATAACCATGCCATCAATTTATGGCACTAACCATCTCTCATCATGCTCAATTCACAACAAGTTAGTCTCTTCAAGACTACATGTGATGTCTCTCGCCCATCAACTCCAATGTTTACAATTTCCACTAACCAAGATACACAACCATTAGCTATTTCACAACAACACACACTTTCAAATGTTTAACAATCATGTTAAAATCACATTTCATTACCCATACATCACGTAAATTGCCGTCTTGTTAAACATGTAATGAAAGTTCACATTCTTAATACAAAATAACAAGATACTTCTAAGTATGTTCACACCTTTCAAAATCCCCAAAATTTCTAGGGTTTTTATGTCAAAAGGAAAACAACATCTCCATCTTTTGAAAATTTTTTCTTGCATGGCATCACCTCTCCTATTATGTGACTTAAAATTCTCAAGAAAATGGTTTTAGAAGGAGAGAGATCAAACCACGCTTAGAACCCTAGCATTTATGAGACAAGACCAAACTTCCAATATCATTAATGAAACCCTTTAAATCAACCAAATCAAACGTAAATATATATATATAACTCAAGGAAATTTCCCTACCTCAAAGTTTGATGGTGAAAGAAATGGAAACCCTAGCTTTTAGATGGAGGATTCTTCAATGTTCCACAACCCCAAGAGGAACCCCAACTAGAATCTTCAATATTGGTGAGGAATGTTGATGATCTAGACCCAAAATTTACAAGAATCAAGGTGTTCTAGGACTTTGGTGAGAGTTTCTAGAGAGAATGGGGAGTAAAAGTGTTTTTAGAGAGAGAGGAGTATGAAAGAAATGAGATACAATCAGTCCTAAGAGAGAAAGAAAAACAGAGCCCCGAACTGCCCAGATTGCCGCACGTGCGGAGCGCCCTTCCTGTACGTGCAGCCCTCACCCCCGCACGTGCGGTGGTCCTGCCGCACCTCAGCCCGCATCTGCCTCTTAGGCAGTGTGCAACTTTCCCAACTCCTCCCCTTCCGCACGTGCAGCACCCATCCTGCACGTGCGGCCCTGGCCCCAGCAGCCCAGACTTCTCCGCTTCGCTCCTGGGTACTCCGGACCGAACCCCGCACCTCTCCGGAACACACGTTAATCGACATCGAACACAACAAGAAAAGGGACTCTAATTTCAAGAATTATTCCCGGACGTTTCAAATTCAATGTGAGCCAAAGAGATCGAAGTGAAGAGGAAAGGAAAAGAAGGAAATAAAGACCCGGTCGTCACAATTACATTTTTTATCTCAATTAATCATATATATAATTATATTTTTCCCATTTTTAATTAAATAATAATGATACGAAATTAAGAGATAATTTAATTTTTGGGTTTTACATGCAAATCCCTAAATTGTTTTTGTCCAACTACAATGAGGAGATGAAAAATAAAAGGGAAAATAAGTAATCTTTTTAATGACTTGATAATTCACGTGGATTGGTTTTTTGGTGGGTCTTGTAACAATATGTTCTGGGTGACCGTTCGACCGGTCAATTGGTTGTTCGAGCAGTTATGCGAAACTCCTAGTATCTTGCTTGTTTATAGGCAGGACCTGTCAAGCAGTAATGTGGTAACTTAAGCGTATAAATGAGGGGCTTAGTATTTTTACTATAACTCTGCAAAACTTCTAAGATCTTACGTTTACCGCTCGAACGGTGGAAAGTTCACTCAAGCGGTCTCTTTGTTTTTGTATCCTTTGTTCAAGTGGTGGAAAGTTCACTCAAGCGGTCTGTTTAGAACAACAGTTTTAAAAGTCGATCTAAATACTTTTTCTCTCACTTTTTCCATATCTTTTCTCTCTCTATCACCCATTCTCGAACCTTAACCCTAAAAACACTTGATTTTTCTTAGTTTTACCCAAGATTCACCTTAGATCTTCAAAGAGGGTTGAAGAACAAGCTGATCAAGAGTTCTACTGATTATTTTGCGATTTCATCAAAGTTTAGAGTTGGATCTTCATTTCTTGTCATCAATCTTGAGGTCTTTTAACTTGATATATCTTTGATTTGGAGTACATATGTGATATTTTTCTAGTTATAGATATGTATGAGATGATTTTGTGTTATAGAGTGAGTTTGATTAATAAAGGGGGATATACTTCATGATTTTGGAAAAGTTTATGATTATTCTTGTTGATTATTGTTATAAATGGTAAATATTAGCTCTTTATGTATAAAGGAGGGAAAAGCCCTAAATTTGTCTAAACCCTAAAATTGAAATTTTGATTAAGTAAGGGGTTTGACCCAATTGACTTTTGAAACATGAAATTGGATGGGCAATCTTGACAATAATGATAGAAATGAGTTTTGGGCATTATCTTGGATATACATGCATATAAATGGATATATGTGAAATTGTGGGAATGGTGGATTTGAAGAACATTGTTGCTCATATGATGTTTCCATGTATAATGAACAAACCTTAGGAAAATTGAATTTAAAAACTCATGCATCATGTGCATCATAATTTCTCTTGTAATCCTATAATTTTGTGGAGGTTTGGAAAAGGTTAAAAAGGTAAATAACATATGAGTCCGGGTTGTTGAGTCGGCTTTTTGAGTAATGGGTTGTGTGTTGTATTTGGTACCCTCGCAGGGAGTCAAGATGCTCAATTGCCCTGTCTTGAGCATATTGTTAGACGAATGTGGGAAAGGTTTTTGGGTGTTCATGAGCTTGCTGTTTTTAGAGTCCCAAATGTGAAAAATATGATTTTGGGTGTCCATGAGCCCGCCGTTTTAGGAGTCGGGAAATGTGGATGGGAAAGCTTTTGGGTGCCCATTGCCTTACCTTTGTTAGAGTCGGTAAATGTGGGACTATATTTCTGTATATAAATCTATATATATGTATATTTGATTTTGCGACTCTTGCTCAGGATGTCATAACGTATTTACCACCCTATATTTTGGTTATGATATGTTGATATCGAGCATTTCGCATCATGACTTTATAAAAGGAAAAAGGTTTGGGTTTTGTCATCTCTAGCATGGTAGCATGATCATATGTATTTCGATTAATTATATTACTTGTTAATGATATTTCCTACTGAGTGATTGCTCACCCGAAAACTTGCAACCTTTTAGGAGATGATGCTATTGTGTTGCCAAAGTGAGTTAGCTATGGATGTATGTTTGGATGAGAGGATAGAGGCTCTATGAATGTTAACTGTTGAAACCTTGGGCTATTTTCGTGTTGGAGATATAACTCCATCTTTTGTATATTTAAGGAAAATCCTTGAAAATATATAAACCCTTACGACATTATGTTTTGTATTATCTCTTACGTTTTAAACTATTTACTCTTTTGATGAATGTACTTGACAATGATGTAATCACTTGAATAGTTTAACAAGGAAGTGATAACTTTTGAAAAGAATGGATTAGATTCATTTAATGGTTTAACGTGTTGTTGTACGACAAATTATCTTGGAATTAACATTGTGAAATGATGACAATTTTTGAGATGTTACAAGTCGCTTGTTGTGATAGTGAAAAAAAAAATTTCTTTGGAAAATTAAAATTCAGTGGTAATTCTAAAGAAAATTATAGAATCATGAAAAAGTATGACATTTATTAAAGTTTATAAATTGTCACTTATTTGTAATTGTTTTTCTAAACATATACTATGCTTTTGCCATTTTTTCTTTTTCATTCAAATTCAATTTCACGGCATTAATAACTCTTTTAAATGAGTACCTTCCTTGTTATCTGCTTTGAATGAGATTTAATTATATTAATGAGAAAAAAAAAAACTGTGATTTAGGTGAGAGAAAAAGAAAAGAAAAGAAAAAATATTATATATCACTTAATTTTTGTAACTGCTTGTATCACCACTTATTTGACATTTATGATTGATTTCCTCGTTCAAAGATAACTATTTAAAAATTAATAAAAGTAAATACTCTCATCTTACCATGTACCTGTAATTAGGAGTGTAAAAATAGCCCGCGGCCCAAGCCCAAGCCCAAGCCCAGACTGAAGACTTGGGCTTGGGCCTAGGGCCATCGTTTTGAAGCTTAGCCCGGCCCATCGGCCCGCTCAAAGCCCATTAAAAAGTCCGGCCTGCGCCGAGGTCCAGTGTTATTTTTAATGGAAAATAATAAAATTTTGGTAGAAAAAATAAAAAAATTGTTTAGGCCCACCTACGCCCGCCTAAAGCCTGAGCCCAGGCCAGGCCCAGGCCCGACCCACTGGCACGCCCAAAGCCCGAATACCCCTGGGCCTGGGCCTAGTTTTCTGGCACGTGGGTTGGCCTAGCCCGGCCCGATTTTTGGTGGGAGCCCGCAAGGCCCAAGACATGGGTCGAGCCGGGCCAGGCCGGACCAAAATTACACCCTTACCTGTAATATAAAATGATGATAAAAATTAGGAGAATTTATAAATCAGTGTTTTATAAATAAGTGACTACATAAAATATTTAAAATTAGGGTTGAGTATAAAAATTGAAAACATCCCAAATTAGTTTGATCCAAACCAAACTGCTCGGTTTGGTTCTGTTTTCTTACTACACGGTTCGGTCTTGATTTTTAAAATAGGCGAATTGTATTTTGTGGTTCGGTCCATAATTTTATAATTACAAATCTATTTTAAAACTGAACAATATATATAATTTGTTGAATACCAGAAACATTAAAATGTCTATAAATTACATCCTCTACTTTTGCAAGTGTGTTCTTGTATTCATCTAAATAATTGTGTTCTTGTGTTCATTTGAATAATTCTTAGGTTGTGAACAATGTCTTGTCATTATATTATGGGTGATGACAAGGTTTCTAAAAACCGAGGTTCTAAATTGAATCGAACCGCGTTTTAGTGGTTTGGTTCCAAAATTTTAATGATTTGGTTTGGTTTTAAAATTCTTAGAACTGTAAGTAATAGTTTAGTTTTAGTGTACTCTTAAACCGAAAACCAATCTGAACCATGTTTAATCCTATTTAAAATATTCTCTTTTATTGAGTTTAATAGGTAAAATACTATTTTCTGCCAATTGTACTTGATAAAAATAGATAAATGATTTAGATTTAAAAAAAAAATTAAAAAATTTAGATTTAAATTGATAAAATTAAAAAATCAAATCTATTTTTTATTCTTTTCACACTTACCTTGGCCCCGCAAACATAATTTCTGGTTCTACAACTATCAACGGAGAAACAAAACGAGAGTTGAGCTTCCTTTCAGACCTGAGAGCATCTATATCAGGCTTAATAAATTTTGAGTTAAATTATAATTAAAAACTTACTTTTTTTAAAAATTTAGTTAGTATTTTTTTTATGTACACACTACATTAGATTCTCTATTCTAAAATTAGATTTTATAAAATATTCATTTTGTATTGTTAAAAAGCAGCCAAAGTAGTATAAAAGAAATTAATTTTGTATTGTGTATATATATATTCAAAGAAACAAAAATTTGTGCCCAGTAACAGTTGTCCGGCCGGACATCCAAAGTGTGTATATGATATATTAATCCAAAGTTTCATATTCCTACAAAAAAAAAAATTGGGCAGCAGCCGGTTGTCCGATAGAATGTTCGGCTAAATGACCGGCAAGATATCTAGTCACTCTTAAGAATAAGTGATGACATGGATAAGCCCAAAAAGATCATAGCCCACCATTTAGGGCCCAATACACAACTCAAATACTAAGGCCCAGCACTTCCAAAGCCCCATGTAGCAATAAGAACCAATGACATCAAGACACATGTCAAGAGAAGGGCAAGCCACATAAGCAGACAAAGATCTGCAAAGTTATTGTCACTGCACATTGCCATTAATAAAGCCCCTCACAGCATTTATTGTGACAAGCCCTCTCCGTCGGGACAGAACGTCTTCACCATGAACAAGGTAAGCTAGAGCATAGGCTTTCGACTAAGGTGACAGGTCGGAAGGAACAACGAAATGATTACCAGAGGATATAAGCAAAGGTCGAAGACGAAAAGAAAGTTAAGCTTCCTATCTCTAATTTATCTCTACACTCTACTTCTCTCTCTAACTTGCTCATCGGAGGGTTCGCTGGGGGACTCCCTATTCCCCGTTGAACTCTTGTGCAGGTCTTCTGGTGGGTTTGGTCATTCGAACGTAGGATTGAGGAGCATGGATCAGTCCGACCCGATCCTTGGAACGAACTGTATCATCAGTTGGCGCCGTCTGTGGGAACTCTCTTACTCCGCGCGCTAGTTGTGCTCATTGTCGCCGGAGGCCCTTTCCCCATAACCCCTTCCTACCACTTGCAAGGGTGAATGGTCACAACTAGATCCATGGCTTCCCACCCCAATGTTCCTGACCACTAAGCCGATCATCCCAATCCAAATAACCCACCACCGTATTTCACCGAGCTCACCAACAGCATTAACCGCTTGGCCGAGCAAAACCAAGCCCTGATTAACGCTCTACTCCAAAGAAACCTTCCTATGCCTCCTCCACCACCTCCAGATATTCCCCCCAACCAAGAACGAGCCCCGAGCCATACTATCCTATAGCCTAATCCACCCAACGTGGAAGGCTTGCCACCTCCTCCCCCAGGTATAAACCTGTCACCCCGGGGCCCACAGCTATCGATTCCCGTACCAACCTCTGAAGGAGAGGCCAGCAGCGTCCAGCCCCCGCTGCCCTCCGGTGGTGACAACATCCCTCTCTGGGACGCAGAACTCCGAGCCATGAAGCTCCAACTCCAAGGGGTCATGCAGAATATACAGCATAAACCATCTACCACAGCCAACTCCCCATTTGTCGCCTCCATCAGGGACAAACCTCTCCCTCTTAAGTTCAAAATGCTCACCATTGACTCTTTTGACGGTACAACGGACCCAATCGACCACTTGGAGACCTACAGAACCCTCATGATCCTCCATGCTTTCCCTGACGAAATCATGTGTCGGGCTTTCCCCGTGACACTTCAGGGGTCCGCTCGACTTTGGTTTAGTCAACTGCCAGCAGACTCCGTATCCACTTTCTAGCACCTCAACGACTCCTTCCTTAGCCATTTCATCGGAGCCCAGCGCCAGCGACGTCCGGCAACCCAACTCCTCAACATTCATCAGACGGAGGGGGAGTCGCTGCGCAGTTTCGTTACCCGTTTCAACACTGAAGCCTTACAGGTAGCGGAAAATGATGACAAGGTCATCCTTACAGCTTTCATGGCCGGTCTACGGTCATCTGACTTCCTTTTCTCCCTCTCTAAAAACCCCCCGACCTCCATGGCAACCCTACTCTCCAAAGCTCAAAAATACATGAACGCCGAAGATTCCCTAGCCGCTCACCAAGACCCTACAGCCAAAAATCCTTCCCCCAGGGAGAAGAGAAAAGATTCAGAAACTAGAAACACCCAGTACCATAACCAAACACCGCATTATACCGACCGACCCCCCCGAGCCGACCGGTCGGCCCCAGCCCGACTGCCAGGCTGGTTCGACCGGTACACACCCCTCAATTCCCTCATCGAACAAGTCCTCAATCAGATCCAGCGGGACTACCCCCTCAAATGGCCCCAACCGTCACGAACTCCTTTCAATCGGAGAGACCAGTCCAAATATTACCGTTTTCACCAGGACCACGGCCATAATACCGAGGAATGTGTTAACCTCAAAGATCAGGTCGAGGGCTTGATTCGCCAAGGACGTCTCAGTCGATTCACGGAAACTCGCCCTCAGCAGAGACAACGGACTGAACCCATCAGAAACAACCGCCGGCGCACCCCTCCCCGACAACCAGCACAACCCAACCAAGGTCATGATCACCCTCGGGCACAAGGTCACCTCGCCCCACCTGTTGAAGAAATCAGAGTTATTTCCGGCGGGCTTGCCTGTGGAGGACCATCCCGCTCGGCTCAGCGAGCAGAACTCAAAAAAATAAGGCAGGGCTCAGACAAAGAAGTTGCCACATTGGACCGACCCTCCAAACAACCCAGGTAGTGGACCGAGCCTATCACCTTTACGGACGCCGACTGCACAGGCATTCGTTACCCCCATGACGACCCCCTCGTCATTTCGGCCCTCCTCTCCAACTACAAGGTCAGACGGGTTCTCATAGACAACAGCAGCTCTTCAGACATCATCTTCCTCAACTGCTTCCGCTAGCTCAAGATCGGGGAAGAAAGTCTGTCTCCTCTCCAAACCCCTTTGGTCGGTTTCACTGGTGACCGGGTGACCTCCATCGGCTCCATCGATCTCCCCATCACAATCGGCGAGTACCCGCGGCAGACCACCAAGTTGCTCACCTTCTTTGTTGTCGACTGCCCCTCTGCCTACGACATCATCCTTGGCCGCACCACCCTAAATGCTTTCCAAGCTATCACATCAACTTACCACCTCGCCATCAAGTTCTCCACCGATCTGGGGGTCGGGACAGTGAGGGGAGAGCAGACCGTGGCCAGAGAATGTTATGTCACCTCACTCAAAGAAGTCAAGCTGAAGGAGGCTATGATCATTGAGGGACTCGATGTCAGAGACGAAGACGAGCTGGTTAGGGGGGAACCAGTGGAAGAACTTATCGAGGTCCCCATCGATCCCACCAACCCAGCAAAAACTGCCAAGATTGGCAGCCAATTACCCTCCCAAGCAAAGGCCGACCTTACTGCCCTCATGATCGAACACAACGATGTATTCGCATGGACCCACTCAGACATGCCGGGTATTGACCCCTCCTTCATAACTCATCGCCTCAGC
This sequence comes from Camellia japonica, assembly GCA_030407325.1. Lineage (NCBI taxonomy): Eukaryota > Viridiplantae > Streptophyta > Magnoliopsida > Ericales > Theaceae > Camellia > Camellia japonica. The sequence continues at coordinate 75,921,225 of JAPPVO010000016.1, read as the reverse complement.
ATTGAACCCTACTTCCGACCATTCCGCCAGAAGCAGGGCATCTTTTATCCGGATCGCAATACTCTCATTGCTGCAGAGGTCGATAAGCTCCTTGAGGCACAATTCATCAAGAACGTGGACTACCCTAGATGGTTGTCAAACATGGTCCTGGTCCGTAAGAATAATGGTAAATGGTGGCTCTATGTCGACTACTCCGACCTCAACCGAGCTTGCCCCAAAGACAGCTACCCTCTTCCTCGCATAGATCTGCTGGTTGACGCCACGGTCGGTCATTAAATGCTCAGCTTCATGGATGCCTTCTCTGGGTATAACCAAATTCTGATGCACCCGTCTGATCGGGAACACACCTCCTTCATCACCGACCGAGGTACCTACCATTACTGTGTGATGCCATTTGGGTTGAAAAATGCTGGGGCCACCTACCAACGGTTGGTCAATGCTGTCTTCCATCACCAGATAGGCCGAAACATGGAAGTATATGTCGACGATATGCTAGTCAATAGTAAGCTCTCCACAGATCATCTGGCCGACTTGCAAGAGACCTTCGCCACCCTACGAAAGTACCAAATGAAGCTTAATCCGGAGAAATGTGCCTTCGGCGTAGGATCTGGGAAGTTCTTGGGTTTCATGGTCAGTCAGCGGGGCATTGAAGCTAACCCTGAAAAGATCAAGGCCTTGATCGAAATGCAGTCTCCCAGAACGGTTAAGGAGGTTCAAAGACTTATTGGCCGAGTTGCCGCCCTCAACCGCTTCATTTCATGCGCAACGGATAAGTGCCTCCCTTTCTTCCAAGTGCTTCGGCAAACTTTTGAGTGGACGGCCGAATCCAAAGAGGCCTTTCAGCAGTTGAAGCAGTGCATGGCCAACCCCCCCTCCTTTCTCAGGCAATCACGGGCGAACCCCTCTTCCTCTATTTAGCCGTGTCGAACACCTCAGTCAGTGCAGCTCTTATCAGGGAAGACAGCTCGGTCCAACGGCCAGTCTACTACATCAGTCGGGCTCTTAGGGGAGCGAAACAGAATTACCCATTGTTAGAAAAAATGTCCTTGGCCTTGGTCACCGCCTCCAGACGGCTCCGTCCCTACTTTCAAGCCCATTCCATTGTGGTCCTCACTGACCAACCATTGAAAAAGATAATGCAACAACCAGAGCTTTCTGGTAGACTTATGCAGTGGTCGGTCGAACTCAGCCAGTTTGACATCTCTTACCAGCCTCGGACAGCAATTAAGGGGCAGGCTGTTACCGATTTCATCATGGAATTCACTAATCCCACTCCAACCACAGCTCCTCCGCCTCCACCACCCCCAACCGAGCCAGAAGACCCTCACTCTTGGACCCTCAACGTCGACGGATCATCCCGCAAAGAAGGCAGCGGGGCTGGTCTTATCCTCACCGCCCCTGAGGGTGGTTATTTCAAATGTGCTCTCCGTTTTTTGTTCGATGCAAGCAATAATGAAGCCGACTATGAGGCATTGATAGCAGGTCTCCGCCTAGCCAGAGACATTGGTGTCAGCCATATCCAAGTGTTTAGTGATTCCCAGCTCATTGTCGGCCAAATCACGGGGGAATTTGATGCCAAGGACGACACAATGCGAGCTTACAGGGACATTGCACTCCCTCTCGTTCGCATCTTCAGTAATTTCCATATCAAGCACATCCCTCAGACAGAAAACTCCAAGGTAGATGAAATGGCTCAATTGGCCTCGGCAGACCAGTCAGACCTCAGCCACGGTGTCCGCCTCGAGTACCTGACTCACCCTGCCATTTCCTCAAACCAACAGCAAGTCTACTTTCTCCAAAACGAACCTATCCCCTGGGCGGCCGATATCCCTCTCTTCTTGACAACGGGGGAACTGCCAGCCGACAAACAGCAGGCCGCCAAAGTCAGGGCCCGGTCGTCCAACTACATTCTTGTCGGCGACCTCTTATACAAACGTGGTTTTTCACGCCCATACCTCAGATGCCTCAATCTTGCTCAAGCAACCTACGTGATGAGGGAAATCCATGAGGGTATCTGTGGTAATCATTCGAGCGCCCGGTCTCTAGCCCATAAAATACTTCGCACTGGTTATTTCTGGCCTACTCTTAATTAGGATGCGATAGACTTCGTGCTCAAATGTGATAAGTGCTAGCGTTTTGCCAACATCCCCCATACTCCTTCTATAGAATTAATCACGCTTTGCAGTCCCTACCCATTCGCCAAGTGGGGGATCGACCTAGTTGGCCCATTGCCCACTGGCCGAGGCCAAACCAAATTTGCCATTGTCTCCATTGATTACTTCACTAAATGGGTGGATGCAGAACCCCTTGCCACAATTACCGAGCGGAACACAACTAGATTCATTTGGCAGTCGATCGTATGCAGATTTGGCATCCCTCAAGCCATCGTCTCCGACAACGGCAAACAATTCGACAATGCCAAGTTCAGGAAATTCTGTGCAGAGCTTCAAATCCAGCCATGTTTCTCTTCCCCAGGTCATCCCCAAGCCAATGGCCAAGTTGAGGTCACCAACTGTTCTTGTCACGACCCAAACCCGCCCCTATGGGTTTAACACCGTAACTGGCCAGTAATCCGAGATTACCGAAAGCCTGCTTAACAGTAAGACAGTAATACAGAGTACAGGGGCTGGCGGAAGCCAAAACAATAATTAAAAGATGTCCAATGAGCTGTAACAGTCTGTATGCCAAAAAGACTTTTCATAACATATTCACATTCGAAACAAAACAGTATGTACATACATCATATACAGACATTCGGGTTAGGGACTACATCCTTACCATAACAGTATAGTACAGGTACAGTCTATACAGTAATACGAAAACAGATACCAAAAAGGGAAAAATCTAAAACACCCCAAAAAGCCCTAGCTTGAAGGACTTGGAACCTCGCAGTGAGGCACGGTGGTTGGCTTTGACAAAACGGGGGCTTAGCCTGACGCTCCTAGCAATGGTCCGGTGCCTGTACACCTACATATATATATATATATATAAGCAGTGAGCTAAAACCCAGTGAATAACATATGCTTAAAGAGGTTAAGAATGAATGTCCTTTCAGTATTGAAAACAGTCATTTATCAGTATATCAGTCATTCAGTTTGTGGCTCATATTTCATGCCATAACAGTCATTCGGAAACTATAATAGTCATATGTGGTACATCCAATAGCAAACAGTACAGTAGGTCTTAACAGACCGGACAGTCAGTTGATGGCCATCATATAGTAAACAGCAGTTGTTCCAAACCTGGGAACCGACAGGGATCTCTGTGACAGTAGCAGTACAGTACAGTAACAGTAAATTGCTATGGATGCCACGAATACAGTTCACAAATAGGACAAACATTCATTTAGTAAGAAATATCATTTCAGAAAGCAGTACAGTTGTTCATTCAGAAAATATTCATGATTGAACATATCTTTACAACATTGTTACTCACAGTGCACTGGGCTGGCTACAGATAGGCTAGAGCGTCCTCGGATGCCAACCCTACAGTTATAGAATGAACACACACTAAGCTACATAGTTAGGAAATAATAACTTAATCCCTAATTTGCCTCGGTGTGGTTCTACATCAATATCCTCCTTAAGATGCCTTAAACATGCCCTAGGAATGCCTAGGATAGAAAGAGGATGCAAGGATGCACTTTTAAACACTTTACAAAATTTTCAGAAAACAGGGGTCACGCTCGAGCGTGGCTTTCTACGCTCGAGCGGACATGCATACAAAGGATCCCCGCTCGAGCGTCACTTTCCTCGCTCGAGCGGACTGTAAAACATGGCAAAAGTACTAGATGCATGAAATTCACGCTCAACGGGCGCTCGACCCCCACTCGAGCGTGAGACACAAGTCCTCGCTCAAGCGTGCATTCCCCCGCTCGAGCGGACTGAAAACACATGCAAAGTACTGGATACACGTATTTCCCGCTCGAGCGTCACTTTCCCCGCTCGAGCGGAATGCATGAACTCAGTGTGTACGCTCGAGCGTGGAGTTCCCCGCTCGAGCGTGAGTCCAAAATCTGGAATTTCCAAATTTGAACCTCAAGCTCAAAACTCAACTTTAAAGTTTCAAATTCGATCCTCTTGGGCTAATTTTTTGGAAAACTCTTGTAAACTCATAATATGACATGTTTCAAAGATCAATTTGAGAAATCAAAGCCTAAAGGTAGTTCAATTAAACACAATTTCAAAGAAGTTTTCATGAACATGAAGAACATATGATATACATGAATTCTAGTGAATTCTAATGCCTCAAAACATGATCCAAAGCAAGATTAAACTCAAAACTATGATGAACTCATGGTCTAGAACAAGAATGTCAACTTGCATGCAAGATTTCATGAAAATCAACTTCAAAATGCAAGAATATGTACATGCATGCATGATTCAAGCTTCAATTCGACAATTTAAGCCATAACTTGGCTCTAAACTCTAACAATCCTCTAAACCATGCAAGAACCAACCCAAAATATGAACAAGAAGGTAAATTCTCTACCTTAGGTCCTTAATTTCAAGTATGGTGGCTCAAAAATGCAATCCTCCCTTCAAATCTTCCAATTCTCTAAGCAATTTGCCTAGATGAAATCAATTTCTCCTAACTCTCCCTCTCTAGTCGGCTTTGCTCAAGGAATGGATGAGAAAGAGATATGAATTAAGTCTCAAATGTTTTATGAGATGGCCCACTAACATGGCATTTTGGTAAATAAGTCCAACTAATGCAATACAACATTATTTAATCTAATTTAATCATACCAAATCACGTTCCAACTAAATTTACCATAAAATCACATTAATTCTAATTAACACAAAACACTACTCAATTTCTGGTTCGGCCGCCGATAAGACCTTCAATTTGCAGTTTAAAACATAAAACATGAACAGATCATTCGGTAATCAAACAGATAGAAATGCATTTAATGCCACATACTTATGCAATTAGTTCAGAATTTCAGTCAATCAATCATTTAACATGCTTAATCATAGATTAGCACTAATCAGTGGTGAGGGTTGTCACAGTTCTCTTCTGAAGATCATCAAAACCAAGTTAGAAGCTGCTAAGGGACTCTGGGCTGAGGAACTACCAAATGTACTTTGGGCCTACCGCACTACCGCTCGAACTCCCACTGGAGAGACCCATTTTCGCTTAACATACGGCGCTAAGGCGGTCATCCCAGTGGAAGTCGGTCTTCCTACCCCAAGGGTTCTACATCCGAATCCAGAACTGACTGAAGAGCTGCGTCAGGCAGACCTAGACCTAATTGAAGAGCTCCGAGAAACCACTACAGTCAGACGGGCCTTATACCAACAGAAAATGAGAACTCACTACAACCGCCAAGTCCGACCGAGAGAGTTCGCCGTGGGGGACCTTGTTTTACGAGAAGCAACCCTTGCCACCAAAAATCCGACTGAAGGGAAACTGGCAGCCAAGTGGGAAGGACCTTACGTTGTTAAAGCTAGACCTCGTCCGGGTACATACCGACTTCAGGACATGGAAGGTCATGACCTCCCCCATCCGTGGAACGCCGAACACTTGAAGCGTTATTTTCAATAATTTCCCATTCTTGTACTGATCAGTTATTGTATTTTCTTTTCGGCAATCTACACACTTGAAAGTTCTTGTTCTTCTCTACATGATGTAAATTTCTGATCAAATGGGCTACACTTTAATGACAGCAAGCTTATATCTCAGTTATTTGTGTGGTATTCCAATAACGCTTTGATTGCAACCTCAGCCAGACTGAGTCACTTAAAGCCTCAGCCAGACTAAGCACGAAGACCTCGGCCAGACTGAGTCACTTAAAGCCTCAGCCATACTGAGCATAAAAAGCCTCAGCCAGACTGAGCACGACGACCTCGGCCAGACCGAGTTACTTAAAGCCTCAGCTAGACTGAGCACGAAGACCTCGGCCAGACCGAGTTACTTAAAGCCCCAGCCAGACTGAGTCACTTAAAGCCTCAGCCAGACTGAGCATGAAAAGCCTCAACCAGACTGAGCATGAAGAACTCAGCTCGACTGAGCATGAAAAGCCTCAGCCAGACTGAGCATGAAGAACTCAGCCAAACTGAACACGAAAAATCTCAGCCAAACTAAACACGAAGAGCTCAGCTAGACTGAGTTACTTAAAGCCTCAGCCAGATTGAGCATAGAGAGCTCAGCCAGACTGAGCTACTTAAAGCCACTGAGTACTTGAAGAGCCAGTTAATCGTAGCTTAACCTAAACTGAGCACGAATGAAGAGCTCGGTCAAGGCCATTCGTGCCAACTTCATGGTTGCGGCATAGTGGCCATACTTAGTCAAATTCCAGGTCCATGCTTTTACACCTCTCAACACTCTTTACATTTTTTGGCTTTCATTTCCCAACTTAATTTTTAATTTATCAACACCCTTACAACATGATTTACAACTTCATTTTTTGGCGTGATTTGAAACTTCACATTTTTTACATTCTTACATGCTTCCTTTACAAATCAGATTGTTTTCTTGCCTATTAACTCTTACAAGTCAAGCCTAATTTGAATCAACCATTCTCATTCATTTTAGGCTCACAAACATAATGGCAGCAGTGTGACAAACACAACCTTATAATTTTATTCATTCACAAACTTATACACAAGTTTATTACAGCAATTCAAAATATAAAAAAAAAAAAACAACAACAACAAAATAAAAAACAACCAAAACTCAGAGTACAAATTTTGTCCACTTCCATCATTCCTCCTCACTTGATACGAGGTCTTCTTCTTCAACGCCCTCGTCTAGGGAGGTCTGGGCCACGTCGTCGTCGTCAATCTTGACACTGCTAAAGTCTAAGTCTGGGAACAGCTCTTCCGCTATACGCTTGAACATCTTCCACCCGCTGTCCCAAAACTCAGCCATTTCGTGCTTGTAGAAGTTCGACCGCTGGAAGCTCTGGATCACTTCTTCTTCACTCATGCCCCCAGCGGTCGCTCCCGACGGGCCAGCCCCCCCAGCCCCCTCTCTCGCCAAGTTGCTAGCGATCGCAGTATCAATAGCCATCTGAAAGTCAGCAGACCCCTTGAATTGCTCTACTGTAGCGACGCACAAGTCGGGGTATGCTGCCCTCTCAGAGGTTGCCTTGGTCTTCTTTTCCCCTAATTCCTTCTCCAACGCTGCCTTCTCTGCCGCCGTCTTGGCACGCTCGTCAGCAAGGTCCCACTCCAACCCAGTAATCTTCAGGTCTGCTTCTTCCTTTTCTTTGACCCACTGGGCGCGCAGATCTTTATTACTGGTCATAGCCTCTTCAAACCGCTCGTTGGCGACAGTGCAAGCATTTTGGGCATCTTCCAGCTTCTTCTGCTCACCAACCAGCTGGAACTCGAGCGACACCACCTTGCGGCGTTCGTCCTCCAGCTCCAACTTGGCCGCGAGCAACTCAGCATGGGCACGATCGGCAACGTTGCTCTGCACCATCGCCAACACCTCCATCTTCTTTGCCTTCTAAGCCTCCTCCAACCCCTTGGCATACGCACTCCGCGCAGCCCTCCTCCAGCCTACACTCTCCTTCTTGAAATTTTCAAGTTGGGCCTCCACCTGCCCCAACCTCTCCCTCTCATTCCTCACTTCGCCCTTCGTCACCGCTACCTTGTTCAATAGGTCTCCTGCCAAGGCAGCCACCTCCATCTGGGCAGAGCATAACCCCTTCATCAGCTCAGCCTCAGTAAAACCAGCGACTGAGCGAACGACTGTGTCTTCCACCACCCCCAAGAGGCAATCTGCAGCCATCCTGGCTGCTCTCCATTCTCCTTCCAGTTGCCCAGACACCGCAGGGACGTGGTAAAAGGCGGTCTTCAACCCAGGCCCCTCCCCCTCTCCTTGGGGCGCCAGACCCTCCTTAGGTTGTAGCTCTGTCCTCTTCTCAATGCCGACCGCTCCACTTTGCACTTGTTCCTCAGGGCCAGTCGCCCCACTTTTTGCCCCCTTTGCCGCTCCCCTCAACCCCATTTCAGGAGTCTCCTCCGCCATCACCTCCTTCCTCCTCTTCAAGGCGGGCTCCCCCTCAGTTTGACGGACTCTCTTCTTCTTCTTCTTCATACCCTCCATCTCCTTTTTGTTCCTCTCTTTCAGAGGATCCACTGGGGGCGGTCGCGGCTCGAAGCTGCCCAGATCCTTCTCCCCCAACGGCCTGGGGAGCGGTCGGATGCGCTCCCTCGCGATCGGTTTCGGCGCAGGCCCAAGTTGTATCTCTTTGTACTTGTCCGCTCGGGCAAACAATCTGCTCTCCTCCTCCTTCCCCTCCCCCGCCTTCCTCTGTGTTTCCAGCTCTTCCCTTGTTGGGTCCTCTCCCAATGGTTGCGGTCCCAATTTCAGGGCGAACAATGTTGAGGGCAGGACCAGCTCATCCTACCTCACTCCATTCTCTTCTCTCCATTCCCTCACCCTTTTCACTCGATCCTCAGCCGCTCTGTCCAACTTGGGCTCGACCGATTTGGTTGGCACCTTCCACGTGGTGCAAACTCCCGCCCCAGCGTTCACTGTTACGAAAAACCATCTCGGCCTCCATCCTTTCACCGACAATGGAAGACCTGCCACCAGCCCTCGCCCCGCCACCGCTTGCAGAGTGACCCAAGTCTCATGCTGACTGAAAGCCTTGTAGCAGGAGAAGAACTCCTCTACTGTCATTGCTGCCTCTCCGGTTGCCTGAAGCCAGGCACTCGCGCAGGCCATTATTATCTTCCACGCGTTCGGCATCAGTTGCCCTGGCGCTGCTTCTAGCTTGTTCAAAATATCCACTACCACTTGGGGGAAAGGTAGCCTCGAACCCCCTCGGACTGCCTCATCGTACAAACTGAATTCACCCGGTCGCACATCTAATGCCCTTTCCGTGGTGGTGGGCAATCTCAGCCCTATCTTCGGGGGTATTTGGTACTTTTCCTTATTCCCTCCAACTCCTCAACTGTCAGTACAGATCTATCCAATTTGGTGTGCCAATGGTCTGGCTCCACCTGACTGATAGGCCTCGCGGCCGAAATCATTGTCCTAGGCCGAGGCCGCACTGCTTGACTCGCTCCCTCCCTCCCCCTCCCTACGCTCCGTCCGGTATTGTTCAGCCAGGTCAACCGCGTCATCGTCGCCTAGGGGATCAACCCTCGCGGTTATTGCTTCCTCTTGTGCCATCTCTCTCATATGTCTACAAATAGCTTCGGATGCGGGCACAAGAAAATTCAAAAAGTGTTGCAGGGGTGTATCGTTAACAACGAAGGAGTTTACACTTTGAATGTTTTGATTTTTCACAAAAAATAGGTAAAACGAATAATACCAAAAGCCCAAGGCTTGCCCATATTCCAAGGGTCACAATTAATTTTCGCCAATTTGAAAATTTTTCCAAAATCCGCCAAAACTGTCTTTTTAAACACCCTATAATGACCTCTCGTTTCACTTTTTGCCCAACGTCTAACCTTCCCAGCTCCAGGATTCTGCCACGTGTACGACCACGATTCACTGCCCCCTTCCCTTACCCTGTCCTTTCCACTTTAAATCACCACGTGCCCCGTCGTCCCTCGAGCCCCGTGCACCACCACCCACCCTTCGCGGTCGGCCCTCCTCATGGTCGGCCCCTCCACTCGACCAACCTTCGCGGTCAGCCCTCCTCATGGTCAGCCCCTCCACTCAGCCAACCTTCGCGATCGGCCCTTCTCATGATCGGTCCCTCTGCTCGGCCACCCTTCGCGGTCGACCCTCTCCGTAGTCGGTCCCTCCGCTCGACCACCCTTCGCGGTCAGCCCTCCCCGTAGTCGGCCCCTCCACTCGGCCACTCTTCGTGGTCACCCCTCCCTATGGTCGGCCCTTCCACTCGGCCACCCTTTGCGGTCGGCCCTCCTCATGGTCGGTCACTCCTCTCGGTCGACCTTCACCTTGCTGGTCTCTCACCACCTTCCGTTTCTTGATTATTCCCTTCGTTGGACTAAAGCTGCACTTGGGAATGGGGGACTACTGACATGGATAAGCCCATAAAGATCATAGCCCACCATTTACGGCCCAATACACAACTCAAATACTAAGGCCCAGCACTTCCGAAGCCCCATGTAGCAATAAGAACCAAAAACATCAAGACACATGTCAAGAGAATGGCAAGCCACATAAGCAGACAAAGATCTGCAAAGTTATTGCCACTGCACATCGCCATTAATGAAGCCCCTCACAGCATTTATTGCGACAAGCCCTCTCCGTCGGGACAGAACATCTTCACCATTAACAAGGTAAGCTAGAGCACAGACTTTCGGCCAAGGTGACAGGTCGGAAGGAACAACGAAATGATTATCAGAGGATATAAGCAAAAATCGAAGACGAAAAGAAGGTTAAGCTTCCTATTTCTAATTTATCTCTACACTCTACTTCTCTCTCTAACTTGCTCGTCGGAGGGTTCGCTGGGGGACTTCCCGTTCCCTGTTGAACTCTTGTGTAGGTCTTCTGGTGGGTTTGGTCATTCGGACGTAAGATTGAGGAGCGTGGATCAGTCCGACCCGATCCTTGGAACGAACTGTATCATCAAGTGATAAAATATTGTATAACCTGTGAATAGTGTATCGCTACATGCAGCGATGTACTGTAGCAACATTAATCAAAAGTTAGTTTAAAAATAATTTGTTGAGGCAGATGGAGTAAGAATTTTATGATTTGTTAGTTATATTTAACAAAAATCTACATTTGTTGAGGTTGATTTAGATGCTTATATCTCTTTTGTGGGCTCCAACTTGGACCCAAATCAATTATCTGAATTGTCTTGTCTACCTGGTAAGTTTTGTTGTAAAGATTATTTATGCAAAAAATCAAAAAAATTTTCTTTTTTTCTTTGATCGACAAATGTTAGTTGTTAGATTAGTACTTATGGGAGAAAATCTCCCAACTCTTGGCAAAGCACTTAAGTACTTGCACTCCCTTAATTTAACTTTCCTAAGGAGAATTGAACCCATGACCTCCTTAGAACTAAGCCCTAAGGAAGGCATGGTGACCAACTAGACTAAGTCTAGTTGGTTGCAAAAAATTAATTTTATTAGACAATTATAAGCACAAAAACAAATCATATTTTATATATTTGATAAAACTTTTTTTTTTTTTTTGTATGAATAATCTTTATTAGAGGACTTATGAGAGTGCTGGTTCAAATTATTAGAGAGGGTTCAAATTGAGGCACACAAAAAGAAGAGAAATGATTTGTGCCCCTAATATTTGTGGACACAATACCCCTAATTTCCATTTTAGGTAAACTGTTTTTTTTTTTTTTCTTTTTGCCTTGTATTTTTTTTTTTTTACCCAAAATGGAATTTTCGGGGGATTCGGTGCATCCCTTTTCGAGCTCCCAACTGCAATTGCAAAAAGAATATAAAAAGTTTGAAAAGATATAAAAAATACAAAGCTGTCGAGGGAGCTTATCCCCAAAAACAAAAGCAAAGAGCAGCTTCCTAGAAATTTCTTTTTCAGGTATTATAAGCAGTTTGGCATAGAGCGAAGAGCAACTTCCTAGAAGGTGTGCTGTTTTATCAAAAAACTAGTTTGAAGCCTGGAAGTTTGCAAGGCCTAGCTTCTTGGCTTTTTTCTTATTCTGTTTTTTTCTCATATGTTTGATAATTTGAACTTCAATTATGACATGTTTTCAAATTATGCCGTGTCCATGTTTCCATCAAAAACTTAGAAAAGTTGCATATTCTGCCTGCAATGGCAGAGGTAGGAATTGCAGTGAGAAAAGTTGGCTTTTTTTGTATTTTATTCATTAGGAAAGGCGGTTTTTGGTCACTGTTGAAATTATAATTTTACTCTTTATGGATTAAAATGAGCTATATTAATAAAGTTATAAATATTTTAAATTAAATAGGAGTAGTTTGGTTATTTTATTATAATTTAACATCATAAATAAATATTAATAAAAAAAGTTAAAAGTAACTTTTTACCAACTTTCTAAATCATTTGTCTAAAAAAATTAAAAGTTTAGTTAAAAGTCAAAAAAATCACTTTTTTACCATCTTTTCAAAATAGGCCAATGTTTAGTTTTTTGAGTCGGTTTTGAGTTTTCAAATAAAGTGTTCTTTTTAAAAAAATTAAAATTTTTTTTTTTTCATGTTTTGCTATCTTTAGTGAACTTTTTACATATTTAAATTAATTTTTTTTATTTAATTTAAATGCATCTAACTTAGATGCATCTAATCTAATAATTAAAATATTTATGGATAAATTTTTAAAAAAATTATTAAATACAAAAATATATTAAAATTTATTTTATTTATTTAGTGAATTTTAAAAATTCACAAAATTTTAATTTTTTAAGTACATATAAAAAGTATAAAAATTTGATTAAAATATTTAAAAAATCACTAAGGACAAAAAAATGCAAAATATAAATAAAAAAAATTTAAAACTTCAAAAATTTTATTTAAAAATTTAAAACCAAACAGAGTGATATTTAAATTTGGTGCCAAAGTTCTAGTTATTTTATTCATAATGACGAAGCATTGTATGTAAGTTACACTACAACATACACTTTTGTAAGCATAATTTTTTTTAAAATATCAATACATCTGCAAATAAAATTTTCAGTTAATATCAAGATAGACATGTATAAGAAAATAGGATTATATAGGAGTGCTGCTATTAGCACCTCATGAATTATTTTGGATCCCCCATCTATTTTATTTTTTTTAATTCCAATTTTATCCAAATATCAAGTTACATTTTTATCCTTATCCTTAATATTCTAACCCTAATTTTCCAAACCCTAACCCACCAACATTTTCACCACCATCTCCACCAGCGATCACCACTGCCACCGGCAACCTCTGTCTCTCTCACATCACTCCTTCATTCGTTGCGAATCACTTCCTCATTTATCTAGGGTTAGGGTTTTGCAGGTCTCATAATCTCTCCAACAATAATAGCTCATCCGGTTGAGCTCATCCAGTGCTTTGGTCGAAAGGAGACCACCATTTCCATCGACAATGAGAATCCATAGATTTGATCATACGAACAAAAAACAATCAAAAAATACACTGCATGATTTGTTTTTATGATCATCTAATCATCGATTCTGCTCAGTGAGCTCAAACTGTGGGAAGATATGTACTAGAGATCAAGTTCAAGCAAAGAAGAAGAGTTCGAAATCAAACCTCGACCGCAGGATTGACGCGACTGTCAAAGATCTGTCATGCATGGATAGACCGGATCGTCGCCATAAATCGTAGTTTAGATCTACTAAGAAAGAGAGAGAGAGAAACCAGATTTGGAAAAAAAAAATGAGAAAAGGGGTCGCGATGGTCGGAGGTTGTGAAAGGGTGGTCGTCGGAGGGGTTGGGCTACCGGTGGTAAGAAAATTGTAGAAAAAAAGTTGGGGGTTAAAAAAGATGAGGGGTATAATAGATATTAAGGTGGGGGTTCAAAGAGAAAATGGGGAGGGGAGGGAGCGGGGCGGGATTCATTTTGCTGGATGGAGGTTCAAAGAAATTGGGAGGGCTACAGTAAAGAGAGAGGTGCTAATAACAACACTCTTATATAGATATATTTTTTCACATTTTACGAAGTATGCCATTGGCTAGAGCTTAAGGAGTTATTTGAATTATAAGATTGTACTCCATGTCGAATAAAACAGTTAGTCCAACGTTCTGATAATAACGGTTGGACTAATAAGAGTAATGCTAGGGATACTAAATTTTTTATCAAGCAAATGACCAAATGTCTCACATGGGTGTAGGGTCTGCAATTTTATGGACCCCACATCCATGTGAGACATTTAGTTATTTATTTGGTAAAAAATTTGAGGCCTATAACATTTTTCGACTAATAATCTCTCATATATGGGATAATTCAATCCTATAGGAGTGTGGGATACAAATGGGCAAATTGAGCTAACCTCCGAATTAACTAATTAAATAATAAATTGACTCTTAAACATATAGCATTTTTTTTTTAAACATATATAAATTAATCTAACGATATATAATAGTCTTCTTTTTTTTATTTTTTGTATTAGCAAAATAATAAAAGAAAATATACTTCCAATATTCAAAAAGGAAAACAATATATAATATATTTTTTGTTCGTTTTATAAAACTTTTTTTTTTATTTTAAATATGTTGCTTTTTAAAAAAAAAATAATTTTACTCACCTTTTTTTTCTTTTCTTTTTTTTAAATGTCTACCTAAATTTATAATTCAAATACAATCTTACTATACAATATGCAAATAATAGATATTGTTTTGTTAATGAAACATAAGTGACATTAACTAAATCAAGCATAACAATTAATAAACAATAACTTGCTAACAAAATAAGTCATTAGTAACAATAAATAATATTATGTAACAAACATATTTATTAGTTATAAAATTTTGATGAAATTATTTATTAAATTATTAAGATTTACAATAAAATTATATTAATCAAATTTTATAAATTTATAACATCACCTTAAGGGCATGGTTATGAGTTGCATGCCCAAAAAAAAAAAAAGTTTGAAACTTCTAAAAAGTCTTATTTTTGACATGCAATGTTTGACGCCCACCTTTTGCGTTTTCAATGTAATATGATAAATCTTACTATTTTTTCTATAAATACTAGGGGTGAGCAGCGGGTATATCGATCCGTTAAAATTGACCGAACTGAACCGATCCATCACATTTTGGACGGATGCGTGATGACGAGCGGACGGTTGTGGATTGATTTTCTCCAATCCGCTAATTTGGCGGACGGATGGTAGATTTGAGGTTCTTTTAGCCGCAACTGAACCGCCAAACCGCGAGCACCCTTAGTAATTTATAAGTTTTTTTATTTTTAATTTGTTTAAATATTTTGTTTGTGTTTTCAATTGAAAAAGAGTTCAAATATTCTGTTGAAAAAAAGTTTTCAACTTGAATATATTTTTTGAATTGAAAAAAATAAACGTATTATTTATCTATATTTTTTGGTTTTAAATCTAACTCTAAAAGTAATAAATAGAAAATATGATATATGCTGGTTGGTTTTTGTTTTCAAAAACATATATAAATGTAATAATATAGAGACATACAATCTCTACTATTACTCTGTTAATGGTTTTGGTGGTTTGAATTATTTTTATATTTTAAGAACCACATATTGTAATATTTTATGTGGATGAGGCATGCTGTGATTGTAATATGTAGATAAGGCATGCAATGATTGTGATATTCTAAAGTTTCAAACTTTCTTTCTTTGGATGAGGCATGCGGTAATTATAATACTTTTTTAAGTCATTGACTGTAATACTTTTTTTTTTTTTTAAATAAGTGCACAAATTGAACTATGTTGAAAATTTATAAAATTTCAAACAGCAAAACCGATTTGCATCCATCCGCCAAACCGCCAATCCGCTCAATCCACATCCGCCAGATTGGCGGATGGATGCGGATTGATTTTCTCCAATCCGCCAATTTGACGGATGGATGGCGAATTGAAGGTTCCGTGGCCACAACCAACCCGCGCCCACCCCTAATAAATATGAGTTAAATATATAACTTTTATTATAAATAAAAAGTAAAATAAAAATATGAAATAAATGCGATAATAAATAGTCTTTGTGTTTTATACTAAAAGAAAAAGTAGATTTCATAATAAATCCAAAACAGAAAAGCTTCTATCAATTCTATGCAATTTGCTTGTTTTGGATTAATTTCAAGTTGTGTTAAAAAAATATTCATAAAAATAAAATTTTCAATTAATTAAATACTTACCTAACAAATTACAAAATCATTCAAAAAAAAATTTTTAAAAAAAGAAAGAAAAGAAAAAGGACACTCTACTCTACAAAATGAAATCATACTACCATGAATCAATGTAATAACGACGAAATAAATAATAAATGTTACAGCAGTGCACATCTACATAATTTTTATTTTTATTTTTATTTTTTTACAATGTTCCTATTGAAATGGGACGAGTTTTTTTTTTTAGGTGAATAAAATGGCAAGATAAATACGTATTAGGAGAGTTTTGAAATTTTTTTTGAATATCAGTTAATTTTTAAAATTTTGTTTGTCATGTCATTTGGGAGATTTGGAGGCGGAAAAATTGTGTGTATGAATAATTTTTCTAATGCTGTGTTTGATTGGAAGATTTAGGAAGGGATTTAAAAAGGGAGAGGGAAAGGTGTGTGAAATTAGGTGAAATATAAGTATATTTTATTTACATTTCATCTATTTTTTTCTTTTTCTTTTCCAAATCGTTTCACAAATCCCCAACCAATGGATTTGGGAGGTTGCTGTGTGGGGGTGCACAGCAGTCACAGTTGTGTAGTCAGCCACTGGAGGTTTGCCCGGTCGTTAACTTCAGGGCCCTCAGGATTAGTCCTGGCTTCCCTTAAAATCAGCGGGTTGGGGATACCTGAGTTATCAAAAAAAAAAATGGGCTCATTTCGGAGCCAATGTCGATAATTCGAACCGTTCATATTTTATAATACATTAAGTAGAACATACTTGCAAAAAATCAAGTTAATCGAATATTGTTTACGCATTCATCCACTCATGTTTATATTCATTTTAATACTTTAAATCATAATTGTTATTATGATATCCGATTAACTTAATTTTTTGCAAGTATATTCCACTTGATGTAGTTTAAAATGTAAACGATTCAGATTATCAAAATGAGTCCTGAAATAGACCCATTTAACTGCACAACCATGGTTGATGTACACCCCGCACAATAGCAACTCCAAACCCACCAAACCTAGCGTAAAAGTTATATGTAAAAATAGGGAAATTTACCATACATACCTCTTGAAAGGGGTATTATACGCACTACTAGTTATGTTTGTTTTTTTTTATAGATAATACTACATGCATCAATTAATGTACATACTAATATTACGTCTTAAGTAGTGTTATGAACTTTTTTATTTTTTATTTTTAATAATGACTCACAAAATATAAAATTTATTAATTTTATTGTTATAAAGTATATATAGGATACACATCATAGTCTTTCCGACAAAAATGTGCATGTCCTGCCATTAATGTACGTGTGTGTGTGTATAACGTATACAGGTTTCAGTGCCTACTCCATCCATAGCTCATCGTCTCCATTTCGCCTCCTCTCCTCTGAAGACCCCATATAATCGAACGAACGAACGACTGTGATATGAAGGCATGCAATGTAATCTTCTCTTCTCTGCGTTCCTCTCTCTCTCCCTCTCCTCCCTAATTATTTCTTCTTCTTTTTTATTTTTTGTCTCCTCCCAATCCTAATTAATTAAGTTGCAGACAATCAAATTCATGCTCAATCCCAGCATTACCACACTGTTCGTCCTAACTTTTCTCTCGGGTTTCTCTTCGTCTTTCAAGGTACTCCTCGATTACTCTACTACTCTCATCATCAACTTCAAATTTCAAATTCCAGAACAAAAAATTACATTGAAACATTTCCAAATTGAATAAGGTACACACTCCTTTTCAAAAGGGGTAGCATATGGATCTTATAACTATAGAAAAAAATTTGTATAATTTTGGCCTCTTTTGGGAAGAGATAAAAATCTGATCCTCTTCTCTCACAGAAAAGTTGATTATAATCTGCTTATAATCAATTTTTCATCAAAAATCATATTATAATCATCTTTCCAAAACACCCCTTATAACTAAAATATATATATATATATATATATATCAAAACTAAATATAATATAAGATATAACTAAAAATATAATGAGTAATAATTAAAATAATATTATAAAGGAGGTGTATAGTATTTTAGAATTTCCCAAGTTAATTAAATCTCGCTTGATAATTTTCAGTTTTAGTTTAAAAAAATTAAAAGTCATTATAAATTATTATATTAATTTTTTATAAAAATTTAAAAAATTATTAAAATAGTCTGTTTCAAACGAGAGTTAAGTTATTGTATTATTAACGGGAGGAAGGACAGACATGCGTGGCAGACCGAAACTGCAACGCTGGGCTACAATGCGAAATGTGCCTGGCTAGTGGAATGAAACGGCCTCGATGTACTCGAATTCGACCAGTGATTCCCACTTCCAAGGTCCTCTCTCACTTTCTCTCCATGGCATGTATCATCTACAATTGTAATTGTGTGTATGGTAGGAATTTTGATTTGTGTAGATTGAATTAGGTGAAGGGTTTGCCATTTAATCGGTATTCGTGGCTAACCACGCACAATGCATTCGCTCGATTGGGAGAGAGGTCGGATACGGGGTCTCTGATTTTGTCTCCGACTAACCAGCAGGACTCCATTACCGATCAGCTCCATGTAACTCTCTCTCTCTCTCTCTCTCTCTCTTCCCCACAAAGTTGCCTGTTTGTTTGGCTGTGACGATATTTTTTGTTCTCATGCTTGTTTCTTTTCTAGAATGCGTGAGAGGGCTGTGGTTCGATCGTGAAGGTTGTGTTATTTTTATTTTTATTTTTTATATTTTATGGATTTATTTTTAATTGGTCAAATTATACTTATCTCTTTTGTTATTTTGATCCCTACACTTTCAATTGATTTAATTTTGACTCTTAATTTTAAATTTTGTGTCAATTTAGTCTACTAAATTGGTTGAGATTAATTCACTGAGTTGAGTAAATTTATAATTTTATCCTTAAAAATATAACACTTTATATTTATATACATATTTTTTTGTAAAGAAATGCTAATATTTATAATTAATTGGATCAAATTGAGGCAAAATTATAAATTTATAATCAAAATCGAGCCAATTGAAATTATAATAAGTAAAATAACACAATGATCAAAATATAGGGACTACATAATAAAAACTTTTTTTTTTCGGGTGACAAATATGGGTTTGTTTTGTTGTTTTTATAATCTAACCAACAAAAAAAAATTGTTTTGCACTCTATTTCATTTTGTACCCTTTTTTTTTTTTTTTTTTTTTGCTTTCACAAATTCAAATCCAAATATATCATAAATAAATGCTTTTGACTTTGTGAAAATAATTATTATATTAAAAATTTGGCGTGCGGAGGGGGCGGGTGCACTCTAAAAATTTGAAAAATATCATATATTATATTAAAAATTTAAATAATTTAAAATTATAAAGATTTGCAATCTAAACATACTTTCACATCCCTATAATGATAATCTTAGATCCGTCCCTTGCCATACCTCTCTCACAGAAAACAGAGAATGGCAAGGAGGGGGAGTCTGAGGAGAATGGTATCACAAAAGTATTGTAATTAGTGGAGGGAGATGACCATGATTTGGTAATGGGTGATTGGAAAGAAGAAGAGATTTGGTATTTGGTAATTGGTAAGAGTATTGTCACGTAATGTCCCAAGACCACCTAATAACTTTTCGAGAGTAAGAGAGGAGATAGAGTTCATTGTAAAACCAGATGAGTGGTTGATGTAATTCATCATTGTATTTAACATGCAATTGGAAAGGCTTTTCCCTACTTTTTTTTCCCCATGGAATGGATCTAATAAAAATCCTGTCATTCCTTTTTGTTTAAGAGCAATAAATAGTTAGTACGCATTTTTTTTTGCTTGTAGTTTAATACACGTGCCAACGGGAGGATAAATAGAATCTTCGTTGGAAGAAAAAGGGTGGCTTTCTAACTTTTTTTGATCCATTTATAACAACATACTAAAGAAAAAAAGAAAGAAAAATTTAATGTTAATTTTCATAATTTTTCTGAAATATAGTTTTTCCTCGTGATTATTATTCAAGATTTTTTTTAATTTTATTTTAAATATCTACTGTTTATATTAATTTGATTTTGAAATTTTAATTATATTGCATTGATTTAGACCCAGAAACAATACCTATACCTGCATAATTGTAGTTGGTAACACAATACAACTAGAATAAACGAGTTTACAAGAGTTTCATTTTTCATTGTAATTTTACAAGAGTTTCCTGATCAATCATGTTTCATATGGATTCATTTCAAATGCTGCACGTATCTGCCAAAGATCATGTGACCAGGATTTTTCTTTGGGTATCGTCTCCAGGACAATGAGCATACTTTCACAGTAGTGCTCTTGATTTCAATGCAAATATTATGAAAGCTTTAATCTTTTTAATGATTTCAATTATTTCCTTTTCATTTTAATGATGATGTTTACTGCGACTGTGAACAGATTGACCTGCTCTTAATAGGATACAATTTATAGTAGATTGGTTAATCTGATGCTTTAGTTTACAAACACTTCAAATGACTTTCTATTTTGAAAATGGTCCCCTTGCAGAATGGTGTTAGAGGTTTGATGCTCGATATGTACGACTTCCACAATGACATCTGGTTATGTCACTCCTTTGGTGGCATATGCTTCAACAGCACAGCTTTTGTAAGTATGTTGGCACTTTCAGAAATTGCACGAGACCGACTTCATTCTATTTATAGTCTTTATATATAGAATTTGAAACAGGTTTATATTGGTCATTTCAGGATTTTACAAAATTATTTGTTTATTTATTTTCTATTTACCTTCTTGTCATTTAAATAAGACAAGCACTCCTTCCCTACATTTTTGTTGAATATGTCCAGTCCAAAGTTTTTAATGACCATGGAGCAGACAAAATCAACTGTGGCACCAAAACTTTCCTTTGAATATTGAATCTATTTTACAGAAACATTTCAATTTAGATGCCTGAAAATTAAAGGGGCAATTACATGCCAGTGTAACTTTACAAAAGTATTACATATACATGGAAAACTTTATGATTTTAATTATTAATATTTATAAAGTTTATCACTACTTTGTAATTATTTTTTGAAAATGCTACTGATTTGATATTTCCCCAAAATTGGGGCAATTACATGGTTGACTGGTTGTGTTCTTTATGTAACTAACAATCCAAATTCTAATCACCAGCAACCTGCCATTAAAGTTTTAAAAGAGATTTATGTGTTTCTGGAAGCAAGCCCCTCGGAAATCATCACCATAATTATTGAAGATTACGTTTCATCTCCACATGGCCTAACCAAAGTGTTTGATGCTGCTGGCCTGAGGAAATTCTGGTTTCCAGTATCTCGAATGCCAAAAAATGGTGAAAATTGGCCGACAGTTGATGATATGGTGAGACACAATCAGCGTTTAGTGGTTTTTACTTCGAAACAGTCTAAGGAGGCTTCTGAAGGGATTGCTTATGAATGGAAATACCTAGTGGAAAACCAATGTGAGTTTTCCATATGTTCCTCCTCAAATTCGCCTGTATAATAATGAAAAAAATTGAATGTGACAGAGGCATTTTTTAATGTTGTTTGAAATGGCAGATGGTAATGGCGGGATGAGAGAGGGTTCCTGTCCAAACCGTGCAGAATCATCTCCCATGAGCATGAAAACAAGGTCTCTAGTCCTAATGAACTACTTCCCCGACGCTCCAGATGTAACCCAAGCTTGCAAGCATAACTCAGCTCCATTAATTAGCATGATGAACACTTGTTATGAAGCGGCTGGTAAACGATGGCCCAACTTCATTGCTGTTGACTTTTACAAGGTATAGATAGTTTTCAAAATCATTTTTAACCTAGCATGGTAGCTTTGAAAAAGTGCTTTTAAATTTGAGTGGAACTAATTTATTTCGAGTAAATGTCACAGAGAAGTGATGGAGGGGGAGCACCTGAAGCTGTTGATATTGCCAACGGGCATCTAGTTTGTGGGCGTGAGAGTATCGCCCTTTGCAAGGTTTGCAATAACTACCGACATTCAATTGCATTTCGTTGTTTTTTATTTTTTTTTTGGTTATAAATTACACAAATAATCTCTAAAGTATACTTACTTATTTCATTTTAGTCCTTAATCTTTAATTTACTTTCAATTACATCTGTTAACTTCAGACCAAAATGTTGAGATCATGCTTACATTGGCCTTATATTAAGCATGTAA
This sequence comes from Camellia japonica, assembly GCA_030407325.1. NCBI lineage: Eukaryota > Viridiplantae > Streptophyta > Magnoliopsida > Ericales > Theaceae > Camellia > Camellia japonica. The sequence goes on along the minus strand of JAPPVO010000016.1, from coordinate 75,899,422 downwards.
AAGACATTGGGAGGAATTTATTTCATTTATCCCCTAAATGAATAGCAAAGCCTTATTTTCTCTGTTAAATTTTTTTTAAAAATAGCGAGGCACATGAATTTGACATAAGCAAACAAAGTTAATTTTAAGAACTAATGTTAATTTTAATAACCAAAGTGAATTCAACATAGCATTTGAAAGACAATCGATCAACATTATTTGGCATAGATTGATCATTCAAAGCTTGATTTAAATATGATATCTATTTTATTACTCAAAGTTTGTAATCAGTCAGAAAATACAATCATAGAGAAGGGATAATCCTATGTGTACTATGAATGTACTATCATCTTGTATAATAATGCAAAGTAACATGTGAGGTGTGAAAGTGTTTTGTATTGTATATCTTTTATGTTTGTACCACTTGTCATTTAATCAAACGAGTGAGAGTGGCAGTATATGTTGCACATGTAAGTGAATAATATTATTGAATAAAGGTGTCTTGTATTCTAGTCTCAGTTGTTAAACAACCCCATGTGACTAGTGTAGGTTGGTCCTAAGATGTTTCCCCTATTTAAGGAGCTCCTTATGGTATTTGAGCATTTTTCATCTAAAGTTAATGGTACTTTGAGGAAGACCACATTGACTCAACGAATTGATACAAATTAAAGATTATGGACAAAATGAAATAAATAGTATACTTCAGAGACTATTTGTGTAATTCACCCTTAAATTTGTTTGTTTTGGATTAAAATATTGGAGTTAGGTCTTGAAAATCGTTAGCAAATTTTTTTTTGCATGGCCTTGTACAATCATTTAGGTCATGAAATGAAAACTGTTTTCTATGATTTCTGTCAAGACAAGAATTAAGAAAGATGATCTATTTGATAATTATTATGTGCAGGAAAATGTGTCTTTTGGGAGCATGTGACCTACCTGAGGACCTACAAATCATCTTTAGTTTGGGACAGTTTTTTGATGGTTATCAAACATGAATCTTGTAACTATGTAAAGTTTCTTAGTGAGAAACACACAAGAAAAATGAGATATGAGTTTGCAACTTATTTGGGATATATAGTTTGTAATTGGTGCCATGTGATTACAACAACAAATAAACAGTATTATTAATGTTTGGGCTGATCTCTCTCTGTTGTTTGGAACGAGATGATAGGTATAAAAAAGAGTTTCTAGGTAACCATAAATTTATTCAGAAAAGTGTTATCTAATCACTATTTTGTGGGGATTACAACTTAGAAACGTCTCAACCACACAATGATGTTTTAAAAATTTATGGGCTTGTAAAATTGTTTTATCTTATACAAACCAAATTACGATTGTTTGATTTCGAAGAAGCATCACACTTTATATATATGAGAGAAATATCACACTTTAGAAATGGAGATTGTTAAGCACCCGCATAAAGTTAAAAGGTTAAAAATAATATGAGTAATAGTCCGTTTAGATTTGGCAGTTCATTCATATCACATGGTTTGATTAGTAAAGAGGACAGAAATAAGGTAAAATAGAGAGAAATTCATTTCTTTTAAAGAGCTACTAATAATCCACCACCACTTGCCGCCGCCACCCACCCTATCCTCTCTCCACCGACACATCCCTTGGCCCCTTTGTTATTGACAAACCCCCTCTGTAGCTCCCTTCCTCTTCCCCAAAGGCAACCACCATAAACAATATATTAAAAGAATAATAAAAAAAATATAGAAAACTCATAGCTCAAACGTATACATGACAATTGTAAATAAATTATATACTAGACATTAGTGTTCAAGAGATGTTCGGGTGGTGTAGGTGGTCATCATTTCCATACGATTTGAAAAAAAATAGAGTTGAAACTCCGTTCGGTTCTAGTTCACCGAAAAAATTAAAATTGTTCAACTTTGGTTGCCGAATATTTTAAGGTTCTTTGAACTAAATGACTGAACAAATCAAATTTGTTCGACTTTGATTATCCAAACAAAATTCGAACGCAAAAAAATAAAGTACTAAAGAGGTTGCTGAGGTGGGAGATGGTTGTTAAGTAATAATGGAGGTACGAAAGGGGGGCTAGGAAGGGACTGGGGTAGGAAGAGGGTTGGGGAGGGCTACCAGTACTGAGGCGGCTAAAGATGGGGTGGCAGGGGAATAGATTTGCCGAAGGAAAGGTTGTGGTAGGGTTAGGGATTCCAAAGAAAAAAAATATTTTGGGAATTATTGTGGGATCCAAAGAAAAAAAATATGAGCAATAATTGGGATCTCACAAATTGAACTACTTATGATGTGGATTTCACACATATATGAGTGGACTCTACACATATATAGAGACCAGGATCACTTTGGAGTGTGGGGGTCATCCCCAAAGAGTCCCAAACATTTTCCAAAAAATATTTTGGAAATTATGGTGGGGGTCTCAAAAAAAAAAAAAGGGATGGGGAACAATTTGGGTGGTAAGGGTTCAAGAAAGTGGGGGATCTTAAGAAAAGAGGTGAAGGCAAATAGCATTTTTCTTTTATAATCGTCATTTAATTATTATTTTTCATAATCAAATCTATCCTATTGGAGATGCAATTATAAAAGGCTATTTTGATAATATAACATAAAATAATTTTTATTTTATTTATTTTTAATATAATTTTACCAAACAAGATACGGAAAAAAATTATCTTACATTTTTTTCTCTCAAATCCCCACACAAGTTCAAGAGTAGGAAGCCAGAAACTCTGAGAAGCCATGGTTATCAAACTGAGAAACAGATTATTTATTTATTTATTTTTGGACAAAAAGAAAGAGATCACTTCCTTCAATTTGCTGCCAATGAATTTTGACAAAAGATTAATGAACAATTGGTTTGGTCGAGCTAAGGATTACCACATCTTCCTTATCCCATGCTATTGCAACCCATACCTAATCCAACCTCCAACAAAATGACTGGCAAGATCCGTTTCAATAGATGTGAATTTAAAATCAAAAGATTTGATCTTAATCATTTAAGAATAAAAATTCAAATTTAAATTGAATTTCAAAATTGAGTTTAATAGTTTTATCAATAATTATATAAAACTAGTTATTTAAAATCATGTTAAAAAATCATTTCTGAACTATAAGAATTCCACTAAAATGCATATATCCTCTATATCTATTTATCTTCTTCTATTGCTTTTCTATTCATTTAACCTCAAATCCCTTGTTTGAAATTCACATCTATCCAAACAAATCCTATGAGTCAACTAAGATCACTCCTTCCAAACTCCAAAATTTCCTCCTTTTGTTCCTCTCCACTTCCATTGACCAAAAAATGGGTAAATTACACTTGTCTCTCTTGAGATTTAGAGAAAATACAACTAAACGTACACTTTTGATATAATTACACTGGTCTCTCATTTTTTAATATGACTAAAGAAACTGAAACTAATACAAATGGTGGGTAGATGCTAAAATAAACAAAGAAAAAAATATATATTTTAGTTAAAAATAAATGACTATCATTTTTTCATTAATATAACTAATGAATTAATAATGAAAAAAGACTCAATTGTTATGTGAATTAAAACCACAAGGAAAGCCGCCCAATGTAATTATGGTTAACATGTGAGACTAAATGTATTTCATCTAAACCTCAGGAACGTGAATGCAATTTACTTATATATATATATATATATATGAGACAAAGGGATAGCCTAAGTGGTAATGGCTTCCCTTGCCAGATGCGAGGTCTAAATTTCGAGTCTCGTCGCCCCCTCAAGATTAGATTACACACTTATGTTGTAAATACTATGATCTTCTATATATATATATATATATATTCATCCAACCCCTATCCATTCTCTACTCAAATACCCAAAATTTCTCTGTGCCTATAATACATATAATTACATTTATATACATGTGCACAAAGAAATAAATAAAGCTATGGAAAGCTTAATAATGTCATTATTTTCTTTCATGGTTTGACCTACAATGTAATAAAATCTCTTAAATCCCACAATCTTTAACTTACAACCATCATTTCCAACTTCATGAACTCATGCAATTCAAAAGCTAGTAAAACCCGGTTTTAGATGAGGGAATGGGATACATTACTTAATTTTTAGCCGAAGCAATGAATGAGTTTAATGATCTGCGGGGCAAGAAGATAAAGTTTTTAGGGTTTGAGAATAATGAGGTTTCCCTCTCAAGTACCCAAACCGGTCATTTTGCAAATGGGGCAAAGGTTCTTCTGTGCCAGCCACTGTTTAATGCAATTGGTGTGGAAGTCATGCCCGCAATCCAACGTCCCAATATCATCACCGATAACATACGCCTCCTGCCACAACAAAGGTTCAAGGAAAACACAGTTTAAGCTAACCAATCGCCAAAAGAAGCACGGGCAGAGCCAAGTAGAGCTGAGTGGATTCAATTGAACACACTTTAACGTTCAATTTTTTATTTTTTAAAAAAATCATATAGCATTAGGGTTTTAAATATCAACCGACACCATCCGATATTGGCTGGTGTATAATTGTATCGCTGATATCGCTACATATCCCGATAATGTTATTTAAAACTTTGGAAAATTTCCCATAAATTGACACCACTAAAATTGTTTAAAAAAATTAAACAAGATGGTGTCATTTTTCTTTTAAAAGAAATTTGAAATTAGTTGAGAGACACCATTATTTTTATGCATAGGATTCTTTGGTGTTTACAAGACTTTCTTTGTCTCTTCCACGTGTTCTTTGTCTCTTCTCTCATTCTCTGTTCCAGCGACTGAAAATCACGGAGTATTGCTCTCACTATAATGTTGCTAAATTTTGTTATACATGTAATTCGACAAGTTTGAATTACTTGCGAATACATGATATTACAATATATTACGTGAAAGTTTTACTATGATAAGTTTTTTGAACTAAAAATATGACAAAATGACATTGATGATAACTAACTGAATGACACAACTGAAAGAAATTTCCGGCTGTCACTGCATATAAGCACCCATATTTTTTTTTCCTCACTCAATCTCTCAAAACCTATAGGCCATATTTGATTCACAAGACTAATAGTGAGGTATTAATAATCCTATCAAAATTAGTGTGGTATTCACTATCTAATTGGATTAATTATCCATTGGATTAATAATCCTAAACCAAAATGTTAAAACAAACATAGGATAATTGGGCCCACGGATTAATAATCTCAATCTCATACTCTAATCCATCCAATCAAACATGCCCATAGAGAATAGAGATGCTGGCTCTTACCTGACATATACAGCATGGCTCCAAGTTTGATGGGGTTCTTTCCAACAAGGAAAGATATTTTCGCTGTTGCATAGACTTCATAATGGTTTCCTCACTCAATCCTGTGTTCACGTTTCCTATGCGCTCTTCCAATGCCAACAATTCCTGATATTCAGATCATGGTATAAGGGAACAACCTTCCATGGAAATCAGATGACAGGAAAACAAATATAAACAAAAAGGAAGACCTTTCTTACCTCGTAAGACATGTTATCGACATCGAGTCTCATATCTCTATGCCTGTCATGCAACTCTACAACCCCATTTATAAACGGATCAAAGAGCATATAATCCTGATAAGTCATTACATGCAGGCCAAAATGTCAGAAATAAAACGAGTTGATTCATGACCAATACATTGTTTCACAAGTCAAACAACCTGTCTGCCCCAGAGAACGTTTAATTTAGACTTCCTTAAAGATACGAGTTTTTGAAATAGAAACATTAGAAACAAAATAAAAAAAGAAAAAAAAAAAAAAAAAAAAAAAGAAAAAGAAAAAGAAATGGAGAGAGTAGGAAAGCACGAAAGAAAGTGTAAGAAAACTCCTCCTCATTTGTTGCATTGGAGTTTCAGTCAGAAAACTTATGCTCAGTTGGAAACATCAATTAACAAGCTGACTTGGTCACTGCTCAAACTAGTTTCATGAATGTTTCCCCACCCACCCCCCTTTTCTTACTCGCATGTTAATTTTAAGGGAAACACTATAGGCACAAACTAGTATTTTTTTTCAACACTTTTATCTTGAAAATAGACATTTGGAGGGATTGTTTATGAAAAAGCCACAGAAATACCCAGGAACAGGCACGAACACTTCGGAAGGGATCTATGTACTATGGTTTGAGAAAAAGTAACAGTGTCTACTTCTGCTGTATTATAAATATTTCCAAGAAAATAATGACAATTGCAACAGTCTTACTAAATTGTAATCAGAGCAGAAAGGAACCTAATACAAAGCATAAACAGTTCTTTTTTCTTTTTTTTTGGATAAGTAGAAAACATAAACAATTATAATTAAGAAATTTAGAAGTACAAAAAGTTGTGCTCAAGTTTACGAAACTTTTGCCATCTCAAATGAGTTCCATTTAAAAATAGAACAGTGAGAAATAAATTATCTCTATATCAAACAAAGTCAACCATACTCTTGTGGCAATTGACAAGACCAAATGGTTTCAGACATTAAGTTAGCAACTCAACATATAAAAATTAATGAATTATCGTATACGAGTAAAAATCAAACCTCAGCTCGTAGGTTCTCGCCCCTACGCATAGCATTCAAGACTTGACGAATCTGTCACATAGAAAGAAAAAGAGTTATTAGTTCAATGGTGCAAAAAAAGTTGTTAGTTCAATGGTGCAGCTACTCTTAATCAGAAACTAGTCAATTTTGATAGCAACAGAACATATGTTTACTAGCAAGATAGAAAATACAAAGAGTCACAAATTATACAGTTAGGAAGACACAAAAGGAAGCCAGATGATAACAAACATATATAAACAGTAAAACAAATCCATATAACTTTCACAATCTGGAATTTATGACAAAGAAAATTGCTAAATTCACAGACATTATGATTTTATCCATGGGCCCTTCTCACACAATATGGGGACCCCCATGTAAGAGGGAAGGCTTTAGATACAACCTTTTAGGGTTTGTGGATTTAGCAATCTTCTGTGATAAATTAATAGATTGAATTCCATGAAAAGCTTATGTCCCTATGTATATCTTATTAGCAGCCCAAATCCATATTATTAACAAAATAAATAAATAAATAAAGGAAAGGGCAAATTGACATTATAATTTGGCTCCCATGTGTAGATAAACTCTTTTGTAGCATAGGGTTCAATGAATCAACTTTGAAAAAGTAGTAGGTACCTAGCAACACATCACCACCACCAAAAGTAGATATATATGAAATTCTAAATGTAAACATCAATATCATTTCCGTTTTTTTTTTTTTTTTTTTTTTTTACAAACTCGTAAAAGCTTCAATAAAATTTAGGGCTAATCCATATTTAGCCCAAATAATGCTTGTTTATTGTATTAAATAAAAAAAATTAAAGAGTAGTATACTTGAGTATACTCATCAAAGTAGGCAGTTTGGATGCGTGGGGCTGTGCATTTGTGTTATGTGTCCACATACGTGGACAACCACATACAAGCACACATACGTGAACTCTTAAAACCATTAATTGCATAAAAAAAATTTAGTGTGCTTTTTACTATCAATTTCACTGCTTCTTTATAAAATAATAATAAAAAATAGATCTAAATAACTAGACCAACTACCATTGTATGCTCTAATGCATTGTTGTACTGACCTAACTAACAAGTTATATAAATAACAGATAAACAAGTAAAATAGAGGTTGAGTTCAACCATTCCGTCAAATATAATTAGGGACAAATATTTTGCTGGTTAAAACATATAAATTGAACCTAAGAAGCACATACACTCAAATTTTAAAAAATGTGAGACACGATACATCAGGGACACGTGCAAAGCATATAACTTTATATAACTATTATGGCCTTGTTTGGCAAAGGCTCTTTTTTTTTTTTCCTCCTTTTGGGCTAAAATTCACAAAAAGACAAAATAGGCTAAAATAGCTAATACGACAAAATGTCGCATTAAATCCATAATTATTTCACTTTTTCTCTCACAAACATCACATCTAGTTACAAAAAAATCCAACCATCTTCCCAAATACAAATATTTTAGCCTACTAAAATAGCCAAAAACTAAAATAGTCTATTAAAATAGCCAACTTCCCAAATGAGGCCTATATGTCATATTTTTAATATTATATATTTATTCTATGTCAAATATTTGTTCTCATCAAATTCATTAACCTTGATATGCCATTCTACTGAGAAAAAAAAAAAAAAAAAAAAAAGGGGTTAAAAATGGGCCCCCAACGTGTTCGACTCCTTCTCGCATGTCTGACACATGTCCGGAGAGTGTCTCACACATGCCAGACACCGGTACGTAACCTTCGGAGAGGTGTCCATGTTTCATAGAATTGAACCATCAATGCAACACATTTGCACAAGGAAATGTTCCTCTAGTTTTTCTTTCACCTTTAAAAAACAAAAAAGAACAAAACAAAGCAAAAACAAAAATGAAACGAGAAGTAACAAATTTGAGCAGATAACGAGAGCCATATGAACACAAAGTAAAAAATTCTTATCCCAAGCCTACTCCAGGAAATAATAATAGATCTCCAGCTAATGATAGTTCACTTAACCCAAAAGGAGGACCATCAAATGGTTCTGGACATTTTTTTTAAATCCATTCTATTGGAAGGTAAACATTGTTAAAACTGCTGCGAAAAGATTTTAGTACACAGTCCACATCACCAACCCATGTTGCTTTTCCTTCTCAAGAGACAAATCAACTGATGGAATTTATACATGCAACAATGCCACTCATGCATTTCGAGCTTGAAAATACTAGAAATTATGACATGCATTTCAAGCTCAACAAAGCAATGTTAGAAATGAGAGCATGATTTCTCAAATAGAAAAAGATGTTAAACTGAAGTAATTATGAAATGGTATTGATCCATACCAAAATGTTGCAATCAGAAAGATGCAAGCTAGGCACACATATTTGGAATTCCAAAACTTAAGCAGTAACAGTATTCAACATATAGGTACAATGATACCGCATCCATTAATATAGCTTATATAAATAAAGTACAGACTATGAAGCATAGGTACAGGTACGGGTACGAGTACTGGTACTGGTACGATACGGGTACGTCGATACGGTAAATTCAAAAAAAATAGGGTACGGGTACGGCTTGGTACGCTTGTAAAAAAATATTTATTTTTAATTTAGAGTAATGCAAAAATTAATTAAATGGTTTAATTTGTTAAGGTCCAACTTATAATTAACATTTAATGCCAAAAGGAAAAGTATAAATTAAAATTAAATATCAATATATTAAATAACTGACAAACTATAGTTTAATTTTAAAATCATGCTAAGCATAAAACAAAAACTAAAAAAGAAATCTAGTGAAATGAGTTTTATCTCTGTAGTAGAAGGAAAATATTATTTCAACTAAGGTACGGTACGATACGGTACGGCTTGGATATATCCTAAGTACGTCTGGGTACGTCAAAAATTAAGAAGAAAAAACTTGGGTACGTGATTCGTGTACCCAGTACGTATGCAGAAATACCATACGAGGTACGGTACGCCGGTAAGTACCCGGTATGGGTACGCCATGTTTTTCGAAGTACCCATGCTTCATAGAGTACAGAGAAGTAATCCTCGGATATCAGTGAAAAATAATAAAACAAGTAAATTAAATGCAAACCTCAGATACCAGCCTCTGTCTCCCATCAATATCAGCAGCTAAAGCATGCCAACCATGCACATCATCACCAGGGACCTCCATCAATAATGCTGACCTTGGAAATGGTGGATGATTACCTTGGTTATTAGCTCCAGATGACATCATTCTTTCCTCTGATGAAGGGCCCGAACGCAATGGAGGAAATTGACCTCTCTGACCTCCAGACTCAGAGTCAACAGAAGGAAACAGAGACCAAGGTGCAAATTCTGATAATCTTTGCTGATTTTGTGCTGGGGGGTTGTGATGAGGTATCCATGTAGTGGGGAAAGGACGTATAGAGGAACTGGGGTCAAATCGAGAACTAGAAGGGACACTTGCAGAAGTACTGATATTTCCAGTAGATAAATTCCAGTTATTTCGGTCTTGCAGCAAATTTCTCATCTCAGTTGCAGGAGCAAACATGGGATGCTCCATGCTATTTCTCGGGGTGCTTTCAAAATTTGCTTCATCTCGCAATGATGCACCTGTGTCCCCCGGAAGCATTAGAGAGCTTGAAGAACCACCAGATCTTGAATTAAGAGCCCCATTCCAAGGGAAAGGAAGCACATTCACTGAGAAATCAGGAATATGCATCAAATGAGACTGGTTAGTGGGATTATTTGAACTGGGTGCTTCCGAAGTCGTTGGTCTCAAGTCAAAAGAACCAGTAAATGAGCGAGGTCTAGATGACTGGTTAGTGGAACACAAATCAGAATGCCTTACTGCATTCCCTGTTGATGGTAAATTAAACCGACCAGATTCATGATGCCCCAAACTCACTCTGACACCATAATTTCTTGAGGAGCTTTCTGCATTTCCTGTCATACTTAAAGGAGGAAAGACATCAGAAGCAACACCATGCATTCCAATGCCAATTCTCGGGTTTAGCTGTTCAGGAGGACTACCACTAGTAGAGTTCATTGGTGGTGATGATATACTTAAGCTACTAGAAGCACTATAACAAGCAGGGACACCATGTTGTGCAAAGTTTTCAGATTGTTGAAAGCAGTTTGAACTCCCACCTGGATAAGACTGTCCAGAAGTACCTTCAAGAGCCTTTCTCTTGCAGGATGAACCCCAACTGCCCAAAGAAGAAGCTGATCCACCATCATTGTCCACTAAATAACCAGAATTTCCATAAGAAGTCTCAACATTATCAGAAGAAGCATTAGCAGTTAAGATGTGTTCTGTGTCTGGTCCACTTAACTTGTAGAGATTATGGCATGCATCTGGTCCCAAACCCTGCACATTATCACCACTACTGCCCACATGTCCAGCATTTAAATTTATATTCAGAGGGATACGACTATAACTGGAACTCTGCGTAATTAAAGGTCTGCTGGTACCCTGATTGCCACCAATACCACTGCTAACACTCTGGCGGATAAGGATATTAGATGGCCCAACTCGCCTTTCTTCTACTGTTGCATCAGACCCAGGATGCGTACCAAACAAAGACCGACCATTTTCTATCTTTAGACCATCATCAATGCCTTGGCTTTCTACATCTGCACTAGAGCTAGATTCTCCCATGTCCCAGCTACGAAAAGTCCGAACACTATGACCAACAGTATTTGCACAAGTAAAGTTCCCCTCAGCAGAAGAAAGCATGTAATTTGATGACCGGCTTTCTACTGGATTTAGCATGCTATTCCAAGCAGTCGACTGATTCATACCAGTGTTGTTGGAAACAGATCCCTGATTAAGATCTACAGTTTCTGTAAAGGAACTGCCTCCACTCCTTTGCCCTTGCATTGGAGCTAATGGAATTCCCCAAAGATATGTTTACAGTGCAGAACAATACTTTAACACTTGATAATGCAGAACATCATTCGGGCAGATACAAATTCATAGAAACTCCAGAAGGAAAACATAATAGCTCAACCGGTACCTGAAAAATGCAAAGTCATTCACAAATTCAATTAGACCATATGCTTTAGACATTTGTGCATATCATTAGAAGCAAAACTTGAAAATATGACAGTTGTATCTATGATAAATAAAGCCCTGTACTTCTTCAATTCCATTCACAGTCAGAGCCCAAGATGCAGACAAAGGCGAAGCAGCTTACCTTCCTTTCATTCCAATATGGCCTGTGACTTCATCTGGATCTGGATCTTCCGCAGAAATTGGGATCAGCCACTCATCTGGAGTATGTCACTAGGTTACAACAGAGTGCAAATAGTAGTGATTATTAGACAACCAGTAAATAAGAATGAGAGAGAGAGAGAGAGAGAGAGAGAGAGAAGCTCATTCCCGCAAGGTAATACACACCTATACAAATTTGTTACTCAACCAGAACACTAAAAAGGCTCCAATTTTTATCAACTTCAATGGCTGAAACAGAATTGAGTGGATGAATTATGCATTTACTGTCAACCAAAACATCTCAGCAACAACATATGAAACTTCAAAAGAAAGAACCACCTTTAGTGCCACAAGACATTAATTTTGGAACAAGAATGAAACAAAGGAGAATGCAATTATGACTGGAAAAACAAAATGATAAGTACGTGGACATTTGACAGCCCCTAGTACTTCTAATGGACATTGAACACCTTATCTGAGTTTAAAGTTACTGTTTTGAACTAGTAACCATAATCTTCCAACCCCAAATACAGTATGCTAAAATGGTGCTAAATAATATAACCTTAGCAAGTAATTAAACACATCAACAGATTCATGGATAAAGACATGAGAGAGAAACAATAGCTTTACAAATCCATATCCTATATATGTTTTTCATGATCCTAAAACCTCCAGCCAGGTCCTCTTCCAAATGAAATCAGTTAACAAGCCTTAATCTGAATTCATGGATCATTCTTCTCAGTTGGCTCTATGCAAAATCATATCCAATAACTTAATAAATATAATGAACACTGTTCAGTCTATCATATTTGGAACAGCAGTTATCCCAACCAAAAAAAAAAAAAAAAAACAATAATTTGAGTGATGAGGTTATTGGCTTAGATGTTGTATAGGGGCTGCAAACAAGCCAAGTCGAGCCAAGTAGTAGATTGTTTAAGCTTGGTTTGTTTACATAATGAGCCAATCTCGAACGAGCTTTTAGTGAGCCGAACACAATTCGAGCTCAAATAGCTTGGTTTTTTATACTGCATATATATGTTCATCAAACCAAGTAGTAGGTTGTTCAAACTTGACTTGAGAACCAAACAAGTGTTAAAAGGTGTTCAAACTAGGCTTGCTTACATAACGAGTCGATCTCGAATGAGCTTTCAATTTAACGAGCCAAACATGAGTCGAGCTCGAGTAGCTTGGTTGGTTTTGCAGCCCTAGCTGAAGCTCAGATGCGCTCTTAACTTACAATATAAATAGATTCAAGAATGAGCCAGGTAATTGTTATTTTTTTTATTTAAAAAAAAAAAAAAAAAAAGCAATCCAATTGTTAATCCAGTTTTGTTGGGGTTTCTAGACACTAGTGTGTTTTAATTTGATCTTCTCTTTTTGTGATTTCCCTTGTCCCATATTGGAGGGAAAAAAGATGAGAATCAGCTCATCCAAAGGGGATTTGCACTCAAGGAGAAGCATTTTGCTTGTACACCAGAATGGGAACTTCAGTGAATTCACATAGCTTCCCTAGAATTAAGCACACATGCAAATGCACACCTTACTCTGCCACACTTGCCCAATTAGATTGTGGCATCCATATGCAGTCTCATCTTAGTAAGATGTCACTAGATTAAGAAGGGTCAATAATCATCAATATCTTAATTATTCAAAAAACATAAATTCCCAATATTCATTTTAACCAGCTGATGTTACAGAAGTAATTGCCACTATTTGTCATCATTTTGAGTATACTGGTTTAAGCATATGCTAAAGGATTTATTACTCTTTTACATATTTCCACATTCTCTCCCAGGCACAAAAACTGTTCTCCTATTTGCATATTCTAGAGAAGCAAGCCCCCACTGCATTGCTGAATGTGAACCTATGTTACCTGAAACGTGGATCGTTCCGATACGTGGAACGGAAACGGGAACGGAAAGATGGTACACCACATACTCTAAAATGTGGTACGTTGGGGTAGACTTGTATATATTACACTTAAGAATTTAAGATACTTTTAAGGTAATTTTCTTTTAACTATTAGACATAATAAAATGTAAAAAAAAATTCACGTAGCAACACATTTCTATGAGCATTATGACCTATTTTGAAGTCTTGTCTTGTCAAAACTTAATTTCAACTTAGATTTTAGTCCATTATATTTGATTTTTTTTCCTCCTAAGAAAACATTTAAGGAAATACATTTAAAGAAACTTTTGGGATCGCTTAGGACCAAAAAATTTACAGTTTTGGAACGAAAGTGTACCATGTTTCGGAACATGTGTACCAATAAGTAATTCGCTAGAATATTAGTATTTTCTAGTAACATGGATGTGAACACATTTGCCATAAAAATTCAGAAAATTAAAGGTCCCTTGCCACAGTGCACAACTAATTCACTAATAACTTCTTAAAACTTCAATGTTTTTAGTATTTTTCCTCTCTCTGCACTCTTCTGAACCATCATGTTCTAACTAAAACAAAACTGGTTCCAAACAACTGCGAAATCAATACAGATAAATTGCGCTCCCTGCAATGAGGTTACAGTACAAGAAGCTAGCAATTACCCTTAGCTTTCCCTTACTAATTGATATACATACAGTTATAATAGTAGAATTCTGCCGGAATAATGAAAAAGTAAAAAAATTGTCATCAAATTAAACCTTGAATGAATAATTCATTTCAAATTAAGTAGGAAAATTTTAAGGAAAACCAAAGGTAAAGGTTTGAAAAAACAAACAAAATAAACTTAAAGGACCAAAATATTAACAGAAGAAAAGTACCATCTGCAAGTTTTAGCATCAATGCATCATATTAAAAAAAAAAAAAAAAAATTTAAAATATATATAACGTGAACAGTGTAAAAGAAAAAAAAAATTAAACATCAATGCCCAAAGAAGGAAAAAAATAAAAAAAATTTGCGAAGATCACCACCAAAGCCACTTCTTTTGCAGGTGGGGTTTCCAAAAGACCAATCAAAAGTAGAATCTTTCGGCATCACCGATGAAAAAATGCACAAATTACAAACAAACCTTGTAGCAAAATCAACAAAAACAAAATTAAAAAGGGCAAAAAAATAAAAAAATAAAAAACTACAGATCTCCATTTTCAGCACCAGGCAGAAAATTGTAAAATAATATCATGTGAAGAAAAAAAAAATATATATATATATATATATGAAAAAAAAAATGAACAGATTGAAGAGAATGAATCGAACCTGAGTGAGTGAGAAAACAGAGGAGAAGGATCGATGAATCCAGCACCGATTGTTTCAGGTGGAAATTTCAGAGAGTAGGTGGTGGAGAGTAAGAAGCGTTTCTGGGCTCTTGATATTGGACCGTTTCGTTTTGTTGTGGGGACATGATCTAGACACGACACTGATGAGCAAATGGAGGAAAGATGATGATGTTGCTGTTGGTGTTGTGGATGTAGAGAGAGAGAGAGAGAGAGAGAGGGAGAGAGTGGGGGGTTGTCTCGGTCTATGGATTGGATTAGGCAGTAATATTTAATTTTTAATTTAAATTGAGGGTGTTTATGTGTTTTGAAGATCTCGTTTATTAATTATATAGTTGGGTGGTGGTTTGAAATGTTTTAAATAAGTGTATTTTTAAATTTTTATAAAAGAATGTGTAAAAAAATAGAGAGGAAATATTGATTGATGTGACTCAAAAAAAGATAGAAAGATAGGCTACAATAGTGTACGCCAAATCACCCCTTAGTTAAAAAATAAAAAAATTATTATAAATTATCATATTATTCTATTTATTTGTTTACTAGTGTATACAAGTGCCTGAAGGCACGGTGTAAATAATGTTAGTATTAGAATATAATTGTAATCTTAACACTATTTAAATTTATTTTTTAATTTGATAAAATCACAAATTTATTATAAAATTTTGGAGTTCTCACAAAACTCCTCACGAAAACTCGTTTTTACTTATATAATATATAGCTAGATAGATAGATGTGCTTAGCATACATACAATTTTCACGGGCATACATATAATATTGCTTTTGCTTATATAATTATATGGAAATTGTATGTATGCCCATAATGTCCTAGTGTATTACGGGTATACATACATTGCATGAAACTATGTGTAAAATATATTGAACAAAAATGAGAAAATAAAAAAATAAACAAATAGAGAGAAAAATAAAAACTGGAGAAAATAAAAAAATAAAAATAAAAGAGAGAGAGGAATGTAGGATCATGGAATGATGGGTGAGAAAATGAAAAAGTAAAATAGAGAGAAGTGAGAAAGTAGAAAATGTATATGTAGGATATTTTTTTGAGAAATATATGTCAACTATTGTTTTATAATTTGAACAAATCTGAGCCATCTAAATGTTCTAATTTGACAAAAATATGTTGAAGATTCAAAAATCATCTTGCTTTATTAAAATATGTTGAAAATTCATATAAGGTCTAAATTTATGAAATCTATCAAGTATTCAATATATTTAAAAATAATAATTAATTGTTCAAATTCATTTAAGTTGTGGACTATAAAATTCATTAATTTAATCTCCACTACACACAATAAAATTTGACTCCTAATTCTGAGATCGTAGACTTTCCATATAATATGAATAAAAATAAGTGAACAAAAAGAAGAAAATAAAAAATAAAAAACAAATACAGAGAAAAATAAAAATGAGAGAAAATAAAAAAATAAAAAGAAAAGAGAGAGGAAGGTGAGATCATGGGATCATGAAAGGATAGATGAAAAAAGGAAAAAGTAAGAGAGAAAAACAGGAAAATAGAAAATGTACATGTAGGATATTTTTTGAAAAATATATCTCAGCCATTGTTTTATAATTTGAATAGATCTAAGTCGTCCAAATGTTCTAGTAGGACAAATGTGTGTAGGACAAATTCAAAAATCATCCTGCTTTATTATATAGATGTTGAAGATCCATATGATGTCTAAATTTACGAAATCTATCCGGTATCAATATATTTAACAATAATAATTAATTGTTCAAATTCATTTAATTTGTGAACTAAAAAATTCTTTAATATAATCTCCAATACACACAGCAAAATCTGGCTCCTAATTTTGGGATCGCAAACTTTTCCATATAATATAAATAAAATTATGTGAATAAAAAGGAAAAAATAATAAATAAAAAAAACAAATAGAGAGAAAAATAAAAATGGGAGAAAATAAAAAATAAAAAGAAAAGAGAAAGGAAGGTTGGATCATAGAAGGATGGGTGAAAAAAATAAAAAGTAAAAGAGAGAAGCAGGAAAATAGAAAATGTACATGTAATATATTTTTTAAAAAATATATCTCAACCGTTATTTTATAATTTGAATAAATCTGAGCTGTTTAAATGTCCTAGTAGGACAAATGTGTTTAAGATAAATTCAAAAACCATCCTACTTTATTATATTGATGTTGAAGATTCATATAACGTCTAAATTTACGAAATCTATCAGGTGTGCAATATATTTAAAAATAATAATTAATTATTCAAATTTATTTAATTTGTGGACTAAAAAATTCATTAATATAATCTCCAATACACACAGTAAAATCTGGTTTCTAATTCTGGGATCGCAGATTTTTTCCATATAATATGAATAAAAATATGTGAACAAAAAGGAAAAAAAAAATAAACAAATAGAGAGAAAAATAAAAATGGGAGAAAATAAACAAAATAAAAAGAAAAGAGAAAGGAAGATGGGATCATAGAAGGATGGGTGAGAAAAGGAAAAAGTAAGAAAGAGAAGCGGGAAAATAGAAAATGTACATGTAAGATATTTTTCAAAAAATCTATCTCAACTATTGTTTTGTAATTTGAATAAATCTGAGCCGTTCAAATGTCCTAATAACACAAATGTGTCTAGAATAAATTCAAAAACTATCATATTTTATTATACAAATATATCTTTTCGTAAAGTTAGAAAATTACTAAAACATCTTATTTCCAAACGAAACCTAAGTTAGATTTTTGTCTTTTGTAGGATTAATCAAAATCCGAGCCATCTGATTCTACTACAATTGATAGATTTTGGAAAAAATGTTGAGATATTATGGGACATTTTGAAAAATTGGATATAAGAGGAGCTCAATCTGATATGTTAAATCAATGGGGGGTAATTCAATAATTCTATTTTGGCATACCATATAACCTCTAGTGGGTGTGTCAAAAATAGATATGATTTTCGGCATCACTTCTTCATGTCTTCTTGCTTTTTATTTTTTCTTTATTTTTTCTTTATTTTTTTTTTCAAATAAAAGAAGACCAATGGTACACAAATAAAAGAATTCAAATTTTAAAAATAATAGAATAATAAATTTGGTATACTGGAGAATTTTCATATCACCCAAGCCTTCAAAAAAAATTTAAAATGCTAAATTTTGAAGATTTTGGTGAAGATGTTCTAAGCCAATTTTTTTACTTATTTCAGTCTCATTTGGCATATAACAGTTTTAGTTTAAAAATTAAAAAGTTATTAAAAAAATTAAAAAGCCTATAACATATATTAAAAAGTCAAAGATTCTCTTTTTTCTCTACTTTTTACATATCTTTTTATAAAAAGTCAACGTTTTTGAGCAAAAAGCAATTTGGTAAGATGAATTTAACTCAGCTTATGAAATTATCCAAATGCTCTCGCTTCTTTTCTTTTCAGACATATACATGTGAGTAAAATGGAAATTTTATAATTTTAACAAATGATGTGACACCATATTATAATAATTTTCAAAAAAAAAAAAAAGAAAAAAAATTGCTTATTTAGTATTTTCCAAATGCATTGAAAAAGCCAAAAAGTCACAAAATAAGTTTAAAAAGCTACTTATTTTCATCTTCCCAAAACATCCCTTAATTTAACTGTTTAGGATTGCTAATGGTGCTTACTCATACTTATAATTAGGTTTTTTTTTTTTTTTTATTACAAAAAAAAAATATATACAGAAAAATAAAGAGATAATGTGACTCAAATGAGTCAATAAGTCAATGAGCTAGCTTTTTTAGATGTTGTCAAAAGAGGCCAGGATGGCTCTGCAAAGGTTTGAGACGGTGGTGTTTAATAACTTAATTTAACATTTACAATTAAATGTATTAAATGGTAATCAATTAAATCCGTTTGACAATTATAACTGATATCACTAAAAAAATTAAGTGTCTCTTAAAATGTAAGCTAAATTATTTTTTTTTTAAAATTAAGTAATATGAAACATACTTAATCCTCACTGAATTTATAAATACTAAACATATACTACTATAAATCCACTATTGCCGTTGTCGCTGCTGTTGCCACTATTACCATCACCATCGCCGCCACTACTACCGCCACTATGCCACCACCGCCACTACTACTACTACTACCACCACCTTTATCAACATTATTATTGTTGTCATAAGTACCATCATCATTTCATTATCGCCACCACACCACCATATTTCACTATTGCCACCACACCACCATTATAGTCTCTACTGCCACTATCGACATTGCCATCGCCGCCGCTACCACTACTACTATTGCCACCTTCATCACTATTATCATTATTTCCGTAAGTACCACCATCACTTTATTGTTGCCACCACAATCGCCACTGCCATTACCACCACCAATCCAATAGCGACTACAATCTTTTACCTCCACAATCATTGCAATTGTTGTCACAATCACCACTATTATTTCACTACCACTACCACCTCTTTTTTTATCTCCACAATATTACCATTCCACCATCACCACCATCACTATCCATTAATCTCCACCACTAGTGTCATTGGCATCATAACTAATGCCATCAATGCCTCTTCTACCAATATTAACTCACTATCACAATATAAAAATTATAAAATATATAAAGAAAATGTTTAAGACCTACAAAACAAACCTCCCACAATTTGATCAACTTTTGATTTGCTACGATACATGTCAACTTTTGATTTGCCATGATATATGTCAACTTTTGATTTGCCACATGCTCTATAACACTTGTGTTCTTTAAACCTTTGAAAAGTGTATTTAATTTCCATTTATTTTGCCATTTGGATCCTTAGGTTGTTATATCATTGTTTTGGTGGAGTAAAATTCGATCTAAACTTGTTAAGATTGTTTGTTCGTGCTTAGTTTTGTTGAAAAGTTCATTAGGACCTAGAAATCTTGCTCTGGATGTCAACATAAGATTCATGGGGTCGATATTTGCTTCCTCTTCTTTTTCTCTCTTATTGTTCTGCTTGCTGGTGTTGATACCATCTTTTTTGAGTGTCGACACCGCGTGGTCGGAGTGTCGAGTGGGCACTATTGCTGTTTAGTGTCGATAACTGGACTAGTTGGTGTCGATACTCTGTCTGCTAATGCCTTACTTGTTTCACCTTTATTGCAAGGTGTCGACACTCTTCTTGGAGGTGTTGACACTTGACATTAGTACATAAATTTTTCTACTGTTTTTTTTTTATCACTTTTTTTTTTGGGGTTTTTGACTTATTCTTTGGTTGACTTTAGGCCAAATATTCTATTATTGACCTCTTTTCTTCACTTTTTGTTTCTCTCTCTCTCTCTCTCTCTCTCTCTCTCTCTCTCTCTCTTCTCTACTTTGTGGATCCTCATTTCTCTCTCTCTAAATTCTAACCTTTTTCGCACAAGATCTTCAGATCTACTCACTTAGAGTCGTCTTCTCATCTTGCTCCTTTGAGATAAAGTGTAGAGCTCGTCAAAGGGCTTCATTCTAATCAGAACAAATCACTATTTCACTATTGTCAATTTTTGGGATTCTCTTTATTCTTCCTCTTTGCTTTGAGGTAGGAATTTCCTTAATGATTTGTATGCTTTTTAGTTTTGCTATGTGTTATTTTGATAGCTTGAAGTCTTTGGGAAAGTGTAACGCCCCAAAATAGTTACAATAATTCGACCCAACATAATTAACACGAGACAACATAATCGAAATAATAAACTTTCATTAATTGGAATTGTTATACAAAAGTAACACATGCGATATACATTCATAAATAGTTCATCCTGAATCCACAACATGTGTTACAAGTAGTAAAGAGGAGTGAAAGTTGAACAGATATTTATATGCCCTAAAGGCTTATATCTTTCCAAGTCATTGCTTGGTTACAACAAAAATGAGACCAGCCAACACAAATAAAGCCCTTGGCTATACAAAAGAGAATACAAAAAGGAAGCTTTTGCTCCAAGGTCCCTTTAAGATATTGCCTTGGTGGAGATATATCACCAACACCTGAAAATGGTTTTTCCTAAATAGGGTGAGCCAAAGCACAGTAGGAACAATCCAACACAATATATAAATCTGAACAAAGATATAAGTATAGTGTGCATATACAATGCCTGTAACAAAACATCCATATTCTACATGATTATAGAGTGTCGAATGTTATAACTCAATTCATTTTCCTTCAATTTATTTTAAGTTAATTTGTTTCATCTCAATTCATGAGTCGATTTTATTATTTCCCGGACAACCCAACTGAAACTACAACTCAGTGGTTTTCAAATCAACACAACTATCACACAAACACTTCAAATTGCCATTTTACGAAAATTTCGTTTGCCGAATCGGCACCCATACATACATGCAGTTTCGGGACTTTCGCCTTAGACATATAGGCCAACTTAATTCGATGGAGTCCATCCCTTATCTCTTCCCAAACGTAGAGTACATCCCCTTTCTCCTCCTAAACATCATACATATACAATGTAGTAAGACATAGTCATATTTAATGACAACCAACAAGAGATTAGTTTCAATTTATCTAATCCTCATGCAATTTCTACAATAATCATAGTTATCCTCCACCGATAGCCCAATACAGATATTCAATCTTTAGACAATAATTCATTCAAATTCCCATAGGTGTGAGGTAATACATATCTAACCCCACAATTTATATCAATATCCCTCTAATTTCATATTTGCAATACCATTTTCATTTATTTATACCAAATAAATATTTGAAATATTTTAGAGCAAGCTTCTCCATTTCCCAAATATCAACTCAAATGTCAAAATCAACTATTTTGTCACATTATAACTCATCTTCAAACTTCATAACCATTTATATCACATTCACTAGAAATCCCTCTTTTGATTTTATACCCCAAACGCTAGGTTTATCCAAAGTGCTCCCAAATCCCACTATTGTTACACAACAACCAATAACTAAGTTAAAAACCATATGAAAGTATAGAAAATCCCTACCTCAAAGAGAAAAGACAAGCAAGGTAAAGATGCAACTTCAAAGATGCTCAAACCCAACTTTATTCGGATTAAAATGGAGATCTTGAAATGCTCACTCTTTTTAACAAAGGCAAATGGATAGAGAAATCACTAGAACTAGGTGAAAATATAGAGAGAGAGAGAGAGAGAGTGTGTGTGTGTGTGTGTGTTTTAGAGAGAGAGAGTCTCAACTTTAGGGTTTTGGAAGAAAAGATCTGAAAAAATGATGTAAAAAGTCACTTTCATGAATTGATATATGCACAGTCCGCTCAAGTCCGCTCAAGCGCAAGAAGTGACGTTCGAGCGTCAGACACAATAAGTTGTTCCACTCAAGTGCAAGAAATGATCGCTTGAGAGCAAAATACACACATCCAGTAGTTTTGCAGACAGAAGAACATCGCTTGAGCGCAAACCCGCTCGAGCGTAGAATACACTCTCCCAATAGTTTTGCAGACCAGCAAAAGTACTGAGAGTTTGCAAAGCCCGCTCAAGCGCACGAAGTGTCGCTCGAGTAGAAGAGCAAAATTCTAGGCAACAAGAGTTAGGAAACCGAACAACCAACTTGTTCCAAACACAACCACAATCATCCCATAGCCAAGTTTAAGGGAAAAGAAGATAAGCAAGACATATTCAACAGTATGAAACCAAGAAACCCGTGTCCAGATTACAATAAGGGTCGGGTTAAAAACCAAGATCGCTATAACCTTCCCCCCTTAAGGAATTTCGTTCCTGAAATTTCAAATCAAGTTTTATAGTTATGTTTAAACCAAACACAATAATGATATATAACCAATTTCAATACCATGACCCATTCCCCGGTCATCTATTTTCATCAACTTGATACACAAGTCCCAATATTGAAGTAAAATCCACATTTTCTAAAACATTTACAATGCTTACATCAAATTCGTGTTTCCAAAACATACACAACATATACAATGTTCTCATATATCCAAAACATATAAAATGTTTTCATATTCTTTTAACACAACAAAATTCCATTACATGTTCAAACATCAACAAATAAGTCTGAATATTTCTCACGGACTTCTAACTCCCGTTCCCAAGTTGCTTCCTCAACCCCATGATGTTTCCACAATACCTTCGCCAAGGGGATCGTCTTGCCTCGCAAAACTTGGTCCCGGGTATCCAAGACCCTTACCGGTCTCTCCTTATACGAGGCATCCTCATCTACTTCTAAGTCGGTCTAGTCCAACACATGCGATGGATTCGGCTTATACTTCCGAAACATGCTAATATGAAACGCATCATGAACCCCGAAAAGCTATGGCGGCAAGGCCAAACGGTAAACTACCTGTCCAATCAGCTCAAGGATCTCAAAAGGCCTAATGAATCGAGGGGATAACTTCCCACTCTTTTCAAACTTCATCAAACTCCTTCTAGGTGATATCTTCAAGAACACATAATCTCCCACCTCAAAAGAAAAAGGTCTCCTCCTACGGTCGACATAACTTTTCTGGCGACTCTGAGCTATAACTAACCACTTACGGATAAGTGCCCATTTCTCCGTCGTTTCCCGAACCAACTCCGGCCCTAACAAAGGTGCATCACCCACCTTTGCCCAACACACCAGAGATCTACACGGTCGGCCATACAAGGCCTCAAATGGTGTCATGCCAATACTCGATTAGATGCTATTGTTATAGGTAAACTCCATTAAGGGTAGGTGTCTCTCTTACGACCCCTTGAAGTCAAGGATACAACCTCGAAGCATATCCTCAAGGATCTGAATAGTATGCTCGAACTGCCCGTCAGTCTGAGGGTGATACGCGGTGCTAAAAGTCAATTTAGTGCCTAAGGCACTCTGCAAGCTTTGCCACAACCGAGCTGTAAAATATGGATCTCTATCCGAAATAATCATCACAGGGACCCCGTGCAACCTCACTATGTCCCTGATGTAAAGGTCGGCAAGATAGTCTACCAAATCACTCACGTGCATAGGTAAAAAGTGCACCGACTTGGTCAACTGGTCAACTATCACCTAAATGACATCACTACCGCATTGAGTCATCGGAAGGCCCACAACAAAATCCATCATGACATGCTCCCACTTCCACTCGGCTATAGATAATGGTTGCAACAAGCCCGCTGGTCTCTGATGCTCGGCCTTCACTTGTTGACAAGTAAGGCACTTTGACACAAACACGGCTACATCATTCTTCATGCCTCTCCACCAAAACTGGCAACTAAGGTCACGATACATCTTTGTGCCTCTCGGATGCACTGCAAGGCATGAATGGTGAAACTCTCAGAGTACTTCCTCTCTGCAAGACTCCGTTATGAAAAGACGGTCACAATGTCTAACACTTGAGTTAGGATACACGTTCAAGCCCCTTTCTACCTTCCTACTGGAAATCTTCTCTCAAAGGATTTCTACCTCAAGATCACTTTTCTGCGCTTCTAACACTCGGTTCACAAGTGAGGATTTTGCAACTACTATAAACAATGTTGTAGACTCAACAAACTTGCCAAGATGCAAATCAAACTCACCAAGAGCACCCAACATCTCTCATTCCCGGAGGGCAATACAAACTACGCTGCTAATAAATTTTTTACTCAAGAGATCAACCACAACATTGGCCTTCCCCAGATGATAATGCAACTCAAAATCATAGTCTTCTATGAACTCCATCCACCTTCTCTGCCTCAAATTCAAGTCCTTTTGCATAAACATATACTTCAAACTCTTGTGATTCGAAAACACTTCAAATTTCTCCCCATATAGATAATGCCTCCAAATCTTCAAGACAAAAATCATCGCCGCTAACTCTAGGTCATGAGTAGGGTAATTCCTCTCATGAGTTTTCAACTGCCGCGAGCCATAGGCTGCTACTTTCCCCTCTTGCATTAACACATAACCCAAGCCTTTTCGTGAGGCATCACAATACACCGAATTACCCAAACCCCTTTCCAGAATAATCAAAACTGGAGCAGTGGTATGTCTAATTTTAAGCTCTTGAAATGACGTCTCACAAGTCTCACTCCACACAAATTTAATCTATTTCCTCGTTAATCTAGTTAAAGGTGAGGCTAGCCTAAAGAAATCTTTCACAAATCGACGGTAATACTCGGCCAACCCCAAGAGACTACAGATCTCGAAAGCATTCTTAGGTTGTTCCCAATCTTGCACTGCCTCAATCTTGGATGAATCTACAGTCACCCCTTCCTCGGATACCACATAGCCTAAGAAATTAACTTCTCTCAGCCAGAATTCACATTTTCCAAACTTAGCATACGGCTTGTGGGTTCTAAGTAACTTAAGTACTATTCGCAAGTGTTCCTCATGCTCCTCCACGGAGGGTGAGTAAATCAAAATGTCATCCACAAAGACGACCACAAAATAGTCTAGGAACTCCGGGAAGATCCAATTCATCAAGTCTATAAATACAGTTGGGGCATTGGTTAGCTCAAAGGGCATCACTAGAAACTCGTAATGGCTATATTGTATACGGAATGTCGTCTTCGGAATGTCCTCCTCCCTTACTCTTAACTGGTGATAACCTAATCTCAGATCTATCTTAGAGAAGCAACAAAACCCCTTCAACTGATCAAACAAATCATCTATATGAGGCATTGGGTACTTGTTCTTAATAGTTACCCGGTTCAACTTTCAGTAATCTATGCAAAGTCGTAAAGCATTATCTTTCTTCTTAGCAAAAAGAGCTGGTGCTCCCTACGGCGAAGTACTAGGGCAAATGAAACCCTTATCTAACAATTCCTAGAGTTGAATCTTCAACTCATTCAACTCGGCAGGTGCAAATCTATATAGTGCCATAGAAATCGGTGCCATGCCAGGCACTAAATCAATAGCGAACTCGATCTCTTGATGAGGTGGTAAACTGGTAAGATCATCTAGAAAAACATTTGAGTATTCACAAACTACCCTTAGCAACTCAACTTAAACTTTATCACACTCAATACTCAGGAAATTAGCAAGAAGGAAACTAAGCTCACTCTAACCACGCAGATCATATATCGGTAATAAGACTCTATCTACCCGGTCTCCCAAGAAGTAAAAGCAATCACCACTCAGAGTACATATATTAACTCTCTAACGGTAGCAATCTATAACAGTCCGATATGAAGATAACCAGTCCATATCCAAAATAATGTCAAAGATAGACATATCAATCAATATAAATGCAAAATGGAGTCAGCGACCGGTAACCTCTATGTCACAACCCCGACACCCTTGCTTCAAAATAACCTCACTACTAATGGGTGACTCTACACAGATAGGAGATGCTAACCAAGCCAACTCTAACCCCAAAATCGATGCAAATGCAAATGAGATAAATGAATGTGATGCACCCGTATCAATCAATACATTAATAACTAAATTGCAAAACAAGAAGGTACTTTTCACTACCGAAGGTGCTGGTACTAGATTGGGCGCGGTAACAGTATACACACACCCTGTTGGCCTCTGACCTACCTGCTCTCCCCTCGGAGCATAAGCTTGATGCACTGATTGAGCCGAAGAGGCTCCCTAATTGGCCCTTGAGGCCTGTGCTGACTATGCAAGCTGGTGGCTCTGTGTCTGCCTCGAACCAAACGCACCAGACGTGCCACCTAACTGAGGGCAAAAACTCTTCATGTGCCCTGCTTGTCCATACTGATAACAAGTGAGTGGTTGTCTTCTCCCTAACTTTGGCTCTAAGAATGAGCCGAAAATGGTGCAAACCGTTGCCCTCCTCTTCTCTGCGGGCAAACTAAAGACTTGTGGCCCAGCTAATCACACTTGTAACAAGTCACATCTCCTTGACCACCTCTCCCAGAACACGAACTCGGTATTGGAAAAGTGAACCTCGATTGCGCTCCTTAGGACGACTGGGCTTTAGAACCCCTCTGCCTCTTGCTATTCACCTGATTATCCTAACTCATCTTGGAGCCCCACATTCTCTCATCTTCTATCTGCATAATGGTCTCAAGATGGGTCGCTGCCTCCATAAGGCGTCTATAATCTCTAATCATGGACCCGGCTACTCGGAACATGAGTCCGGTCCTCGACTTCTTCTCGAACTCTAAACAACAACGCTCCTCAGTCGCCACGAGTTCTACTGGAAATCTCGACAAATTGGTGAATATGGCCTCAAACTCGACCACTGGTGTGTTTAACTGCACCAACTTAGAGAACTGGTCTCTCAACCTCTTTCTAACAGTGCGAGGCAAAAACTTGTCCTGGAAGGTGTCAACGAAAGCCTCCCAAGTCCCTCTAATGTGCCCTCGTGCATACTTCCACCATTAACCCGCGTCTCCCTTTAGTTGGAAAGACGCCAAGGTCACTCTCAAACCTCCGTCTTCAATGCTAAGCATCTCAAACGTCTTCACCATTTGCTCTAGCCACTCATCTGCCTTTAGTGGCTCCTTGGGATCTCCCACAAACTCATCCGGAAAAACTCTCGCTTTAGAAAAGATGGCCATGCTTTAGCTACTTGGGCCTAGACTTGATTCTCAGCTCTAAGAATGTCCATGGATTCCCACAATGCTCTAACCATTTCACGGGCCAAGGCGCCCATGGCCTGTTGACCAACCGGTTCGGCCACATTAGCCTGACCAACCCTTTTTTCCTGTGCCAGAATATCATCCGGTAAAGGCACTTCATGCCTCCAAGGCCTACCACACCTACCACCACCACGTCCTTGTCCTGACATCCTAATGAAGGTAACAAAAGATTAGCACATTTACAAATGCGCCGAAGCTAACTCACTCAGGTCCTAGAACGGTGGATAATAGTAATTCATTCCACATAAGCACGTAATCATGTAAACACATATGGATTTCATTCCTGGATAATGATTGTCCCGCGGCGTTACCAGAGTTCCAATCAGAAACAGCAGTGATCAAGTGCCTTTCTAATAAGACTCCTAGAAACTCGTGGACTCGATCAACATCTAAGAAATTAAATCTCATACCCATATAATCACATAAACATGTTATCACATAGCATCACAAGCACACGAACATCTCTATCAAGCGAGACAAACCCATTGTGGTACTAATTACTTCCCACGTACCCAAGTATTCAAACCCGGTACGCTCTAATGCCAAGTTGTAACGCCACGAAATAGTTACAATAATTTGACCCAACACAATTAACACGAGACAACATAATCGAAATAATAAACTTTCATTAATCTGGATTGTTATACAAAAGTGACACATGCGATATACATTCATAAATAGTTCATCCTAAATCTACAACATGTGTTACAAGTAGCAAAGAGGAGTGGAAGTTGAACAGATTTTTATATGCCCTAAAGGCTTACATCTTTCCAAGTCATTGCTTGGTTACAACAAAAATGAGACTAGCTCAACACAAATAAAACCCTTGGCCATACAAAAGAGAATACACAAAAGGAAGCTTTTGCTCCAAGGTCCCTTCAAGCTATTGCCTTAGTGGAGGCATGTCACCAACACCTGAAAATGATTTTTCCTAAATAGGGTGAGCCAAAACCCAGTAGGAATAATCCAACACAATATATGAATCTTAACAAAGATATAAGTATAGTGTGCATATACAACGCCTATGACAAAACATCCATACTCTACATGATTATAGAGTGCCGAATGTCATAACTCAATTCATTTTCCTTTAATTCATTTTAAGTTAATTTATTTTATCTCAATTCATGAGTCGATTTTATTATTTCCTGGACAACCCAACTGAGATTACAACTTAGTGGTTCTCAAATCAACACAACTATTACACAAACACTTCAAATTGCCATTTTACGGAAATTTCATCTGCTAGATCGGCACCCATGTATGCGCGCGATTTTGGAACTTTCACCCTGGACACACAGGCCAACTTAATTCAATGGAGCCTATCCCCTATCTCCTCCCAAACGTGGAGTACATTCCCCTTCTCCTTCCAAACATCATACATATATAATGTAGTAAAACAGTCATATTCAATGACAACCAACAAGAGATTAGTTTCAATTCACCTAATCCTCATGCAATTTCTGCAACAATCATAACTATCCTTCACCGATAGCCCAATACAAATATTTCTAAATAGATATTCAATCTTTAGACAGATAATTCATTCAAATTCCCACAGATGTGAGGTAATACATATCTAACCCCACCATTTATATCAACAGCCTTCTAATTTCACATTTACAATTCCAATTTCATTTATTTATACCAAATAAATATTTGAAATATTTTAGGGCAACCTTTCCCCTTTCCCAAATATCAACTCAAATGCCAAAATCAACTATTTTGTCACATTATAACCTTATTTTCAAACCCTATAACCATTTATATCACATTAACTAGAAATCTCTCTTTTGATTTTATACCCCAAATTTTAGGTTTATCAAAAGTGCTTCCAAATCCCATTATTGTTACACAACAACCAATAACTAAGTTAAAAACCATATGAAAGTGTAGAAAATCCCTACCTCAAAGAGAAAATACGAGCAAGGTAAAGATGCAACTTCAAAGATGCTCAAACCCAATTCTATTCGGATCAAAATGAAGATCTTGAGATGCTCACTCTTTTTAACAAAGGCAAATGGGTGGAGAAATCACTAGAACTAGGTGAAAATGTAGAAAGAGAGAGAGTGTGTGTGTGGTTTAGAGAGAGATAGTCTCAACTTTAGGGTTTTGGAAGAAAAGATCTGAAAAAGTGATATAAAAAGTCACTTTCATGAACTGATATATGTACAGTCCGCTCGAGCACAAGAAATGACGCTCGAGCGTTAGACACAATAAGTTGTTCCGCTCGAGCACAAGAAATGACCGCTCGAGCACAGAATACACACATCTAGTAGTTTTGTAGACAGAAGCACATCGCTTGAGTGTAATAATGGCCGCTCGAGCACAAAACCGCTCGAGCATAGAATACACTCTCCCAGTAGTTTTGCAGACCTGCAAAAGTACTGAGAGTTTGTAAAGCTCGCTCGAGCGCAAGAAGTGTCGCATAGCCACAACAATAAGAGTAAAATTCTATAGCCAAGTTTAAGGGAAAAGAATATATCAACCGAGCAATCAGAGTTAGGAAACCGAACAACCAACCTGTTCCAAACACAACCACAACAATCCCATAGCCAAGTTTAAGGGAAAAGAAGATAATCAAGACATATTCAACACTACGAAACCAAGAAACCCGTGTCCAGAGTACAACAATGGTCGGGTCAAAAATCGGGATCGCTATAGAAAGGTAGGGTTTGATTAATCTATGCATTATTGCATTAAAAAGGGGACCTCTCACTAACCTTTCTTACTATCCAATTAAAGTTCTTGGCGTTACTTTGTGACTTGGTTTTTGGAAGAAAATTAGGCTTTGAGGGAAAACTCCAAATTTTCATGAAACCTAAGGGGAGTGGAAGTTATTGAAAAGGGGATTTGGTTGGGAATATTTATAAAACATTTGGAAATGATGAGTATTGATTCCTTTTCTTGAAATGTTGAGTTTGTTGAAAAAATTATATTAATTTTTGGAAATTGAATAAGCAATGTTAAGATTCATGAGACACTTGAGTGTTGAATATTGATTGTTAAGATTTTGACATCATGTTGGATTATACCGTTGTTATTATGCTTTAATTTTGAAATTAAAGATAACTATTTTAGCTATCGGTGGAGGATAGGATTATCGTGTGATAGAAATTGCATGTGATTTAGACAATTGATCTATTTACAAATCATACATCTCATTGATCATGTCATGGATTTGTGAACTTCTTATATTGTATCATGGAAATGATTTCTTTTGAAAAAAGGGTAAATAAAATGGTGAATCTGTGCAGGGGGTGTGATCGTAGATAATTAATTTGGTCATAGGCCCATGGTAAAAGTCCAAAAACGGAAGTAATCAAGCACTAATTATTTCCGTTTAGGAGCCGGTAAAGTAGTATTTTGGTAGTGCTTTTATAGCCTACTTGCAGATACTAGCCTTGGAGATTAACAACATTGTATTTAATGCCCTATTTTCTAATTCAAAATGAAGTGTTTGGAATGTATTTTTGGAACTCTTGCATGGCACTGTTTCAAAAAGATAAAAACTCATGTTTTGGTCATGACATTTCATATGCATTCACCATGTGGCATTGTTAAACATCATACATGTCATTAAAATTGTCTCAACTAGGCTTTATGCTCACCCTACGTGAAAACAACTTTCAGATGTTGATGGTGTGCCTCCGCCAAGTGATAATTTGGGAGGATCTTGGAGCTAAATGCTTTTTTTGGTTATTTTGTTTTTTGTATAGCCTTGGGCTTTGGTGTATTGGGCTTATGTCCTACTTTTGTTGTAATTGGGTAAGGCTTTGAAATTTGTAACCTTTAAGGCATTAACTTGTATCAGTTTAGATATTGTTTCTTTTCGTTCACATGCTATGGATTCATGTTTGGGATTAATCAATGTTAGCATGTGGTGTTATTTGTAAGATTCAATGGATATTTATGAAAGAATACAGTATTGGTAATGTTTCTTATATCGAATGATTGGGATTAATTAAGTTTCTACATGTATAATGAGGAGTATGATGTGTATTTCGATATCTATATTTTTTGGGCGTTACATACTCAATTGTGTGGGGCTTATCTCTCTTGCCACATCACTGTAGATAAATTTAGGAGTCCAATTGGTACATCTCTAGCACTACTAAATGTAATTTCAAAATAAAAATAAAAAATTTGATTTTGTACATATCAAACAATTTGTTTAGTTTAACACTTTATTTTTTGCCAAACAATTTTTCATCTTTAAAATATCAACATTCAGTTTTTAGTACTTAATTTTTAATTTTCATTTTTCAATTTTGTCAAATACCACTATAGTCTTTCAGTTCGTATCATCTCAAGGGTAAGACAAATCGAGTTGGTGATGAAGTTGGAGCGGAACGAGCAGGTTTATTTTATAACTTAAAAAATATTAATAAAAATTAAAAAAAAAATGTAAGATGAGATGAAAAATCAATGACTGAAAAGGAATGTGTATAATATTTTGAATTTTAATTTTATTATATTAAAAAAATTAAATGACTTATTTATATATATCTATATAATATGGTAGAAGGTATGGGTGTTCGTGGTTCGGTTGCAGCCAGGGAACTTCCAATCTGCCATCCATCCGCTGGATTGGCAGATTGAAAAAAATTAATCCATATCCGTCTACTGGATTGATGAATGTGGATTGAGCGGATTGACGGATGGATGCGAATTGGTTTGGCGGTTTAAACTTTTACAAATAACATATTCAGTCATGATACATCCCTCTAAAAAGGGAGCACTAAACTAGCTCTAATGAGCTAGAAATTCAGAAAAAAAAGAAAAGAAAAAAAAAGGTAGACACAGCCATCACATCATTGGGGGGGGCAGCTTATTAGAGCTCCATATTTAGAGCTCCCAAGCATTATATTAACATAATACAACAACTTGTCAATATTTTTTTTTTTTAAATAACAATTCAACTCAACATAACCAAAAGATTATCAAGTAAATTGTCAAATACCAATAATAAATACATATAAGAAAACCATGCATTATCAAAACTATTT
Organism: Camellia japonica; assembly: GCA_030407325.1. Taxonomy (NCBI): domain Eukaryota; kingdom Viridiplantae; phylum Streptophyta; class Magnoliopsida; order Ericales; family Theaceae; genus Camellia; species Camellia japonica. The sequence goes on along the minus strand of JAPPVO010000016.1, from coordinate 75,867,016 downwards.
CATTACTTTTTTTTATTAAAAAAACTATTTAATTTGATTTTTTTTTTAAATTGAAAAAATTAAGCCTTATATTTTTCGTATAAAAATACAAAATATTAACACATTCCATTTGATAAAAAGATTTCCAAATTGAAAACAAAAAAAAATATCTAAACTCTTTTTCAATTGAAAACATAAACAAAGTATCTAATTAAATTGAAAGCACAAAGTCTTACAAATTACTAGAGCTAGTCGCAGTTTGGCGATTCGGTTGCAGCCAAAGGAACCTCAAATCCGCCATCCGTTCAAAAGTAGGTGGATTAAAAAAAATCAATCCATAACCGTTCGCTCGTTATCACGCATCCGTCCACAATGCGGTGGATTGGTTCGGTTTGGACGGATCAGAATATCCGCTGCTCACCCATCAGGGTTTTTGAATTTGTATATATTTTTGTCCTACATGGCATCATCAATGGTTCAGATTACATTTCCTAATTATCCAAGGGTCAAGATGATTTCTTTGTTTTGCATTTCCCTCCAAAATGGGTCATTTAATACCTCTCTTCCCCCATAATCTGTTTCATCTTCCCTATGATCTATTCTATCTCTCTTTTCTAGATACATCTATCTCTGTCTCTCTCTCTCTCTTCTCAAAAATTTTCTCTCTTCCTCCTATCTCTTTCATACGCTACTCTCTCTCTCTCTCTCTCTCTCTCTCTCTCTCTCTCCTTTTGCGACCATATCTCCTGTTGTCGTCGTGTTCTCTCAACGACACCACTATCTATGTCTTCTCTACTTTCAACTTCCTCTTTCGCCTCTCTCCTCTTGTGAGGTAAACTACAACTTCCAACTTCCAACTCGGAGTCTCTTTTGCTGAGAGTCTCCGTTATTGCCTCATCTTCCTCAACACCCACTCTCTTTGCTGTAACGTTACTCCTCCCTTCTTACAACCTTTCTGTGCTCTTCACTACCACATGGTTGTTGTCTTTGGAGAATCGGGTATTATTCAATAATATTCACCTAAAAAAAGGGTATCAAATTTTTTCTTTGGATCCTTCTTTTTTCTTTTCTTTTCTTTTTTTTTTTTTTTTTTTTTTTGAGATGGGTATTTGGATCCTACAAAATGTTTATCTCAAAAAAAAAAAAAAAAAAAAAAAAAAAAGAAAAGAAAAAAGAAGAATGCAAAGAAAAAACCTAGATACCCAAAAAAATCTGATACCCTTTTTTTGGGTGAATATTATTGAATAATACTAGATCTTCAAAAGATAACAACCGTGTGGTAGTGAGGAGCACAGAAGCGTTGTGAGAAAGGAGGAGTAACGTCAGAGCAAAGATGGTGGCTATCGGGGAAGAAGAGGCAATGACGGAGACTCCCCGCAAAATAGACTCTGAGTTGGAAGTTGTAGTTTACCTTGCAAAATGAGAGAGACAAAAGAGAAAAGTGAGAGGAAATGAGAGAATATGAGAGGTGGTCGGTGGTGTTGTTGAGAGAAGATGACAGCAAGAAGAAAGGTGGTCCTAAGAGAAAAAAGAGAAAGAGTAGCGTATGAAAGAGATAGGAGAAAAGAGAAAAGTTTTATGGGGAGAGAGAGAGAGAGAGAGAGAGAGAGAGAGAGATGTATCTGGAAAAGAGAGATGGAACAAATAATGGAGAAGAGAGGTATTGAATGACCCATTTTGGGGGGAATGCAAGACAAAGAAATCATCTTAACCTTTGGATAGTTAGGACATGTAATCTGAACCATTGATGATGCCATGTAGGACAAAAATATACACAAATTCAAAAATCCTTCTGCCATATTATATAGATATTTGTGTGTGTTTTGATTTGGCTATTGTGATATCTGAATTTTTAAACACTTTTTTTTTTTTTTTTGGTGGTGTACATTTACATTATTCAGTAAGCCTTAATTTGTAAAATTCTATCATATACATTATTGTGTTTCTATTCTTGGTTGTTGATTATGAGGATTCTATGTTAATGGAATATGTATTTGAAGTTTAATGTGAAAATTCGTAATTTTTTTTATGGAAAACCTAATTTAATGAAATTATGTTATTGAAGAAATCAAGGGTTAAAGTTAATTGAATACTTGTTTTGGGGTATCTTCATGTATATATTAAAATGTATGATTTAAATTGGAAACATGTTAAGAATGGCATTTATAAGGGAAATGGAATGTAACTCTTAAGTTCTTGGAGTGAGTAGGTGAATTCTGGAAAGAATTGAATTGCGTTAATTGGTATAGTAAATGTTGTAAATGTTGAAGATTAAGAATAACAAGGTTAGTTTTGAAAACTAAAGAGTTGGTTATACATGCTTATATAAATTGAGATTTTTTTTTTTTTTTTTTTTTAATGAGCTTTGTGTTGTTAGAGGTTTGGTAATGATTACTGCTAAATAGATTTACTGTATAGTTTAGAATGATGTAGAGATTTGATATGAAGGATGCGATGCGCTATATTGAGATAATACATTTCTTCCGGTTAGTACCTAGTGAAGTAGACTAATGCTATATAGAGGTAATGCATTCCTTTGGCTAGCAACTGGTAAAGCAAGCGGTGCTTTATAGAGGTAATGCATTCCTTCCGGCTAACAACTGATAAAACAGGCAGTGATATGGTGCTCGACGAAACCATGGTTGTAATGTGGGGCTTGGCGAGACCACCGATTGCTTATGTGTTCTAGACTTCATTATTAATATGTGTACATCTATAAAAATGCTTGTTGATGAGTATGTGAACTAAGAATGTAAATGAAATAGTATTGACGTGTAAATGTTTTGAGATCTTAATCGGTTGTTTACGTGATTTGATGGATTGTGTACTCCAATTAGTTAATGACTTGTGTTGTAACACCCTTAAAATATTAACAATTCATAAATCTAAATTAGCCCATTGTGTAATCCAATTCTCATTAACTACTATATCTTTTACAAGTGAACAATATATATGAATATAAAATTCCCATCATCGATATAACCATCCAATCTCCTCATTTGTATTCATGATATAACCAAGAGATTTACAAAATGTCCCACATGCAATTATACATTCAATAATTCCTTAAACATGAATCTATAGCATGTGGTGTACAGAATTAAACACAAAAATAATGTCCCGTGGGCTACAAGTTTCAAGGCTTATGCCCGGTTACACATAATGGTTCTCATGACCCATACATATATAGCCCTTGGCTTGACAGAATAAACAAAACAAAACAAAAGAGCCTCGTGCTCCAAACCAATCCTTCATCGTCTTCACTTTGGCGGAATCACAACATCTTTACCTGAAAATAGTTTTCCACTAAGGGATTAGTATAAAGCCCAGTAAAGATAATAAAGTGCATACAGCTTAATAGTCTCATGCGTTGGATGCATATATTATTCCATGCCAAAATCATGGGTTTTTCTCATTTGAAATATTCATGCTATGCACTTGTTTGAAAATATCATCATTTCAATTATCCAATAGATAAACAAGGGGTGGTAATACAACACAGGTAATCCTTAGGCTGATATCTACAAGTAGGCTCATCAACCACTACTAATAACTACTTTGCCGACTCTTAATTAAAAGGAACTTGGTACCTACTCCGCTCGTGTTTCTGGACTTTTACCATGGACCTCAAGTCAACTTAACATATAACCAACTACACCCTCTAATCAGACTTACTAACGTATTTACCCTAAAGTAATTCAAAACAACATTTGTTCTTGATAAAAAATTTCCAAAAGGTATTATATCGATGCGATAACAATTGATAAACATGAGATATGAAATGAGATGTAAATGTAATGGAATGGAATTTTTAAATTATCCAATCTCTCTACAATTTCCATAGTGTAACCCTTAACCGGTTGTCTAACTAAATATCTCTACTCAATATTAGATATACACCATGTATATTTCAAGAGAAATTTAACTACGTGTACACATACATCTTTTTCACAAAATCCATGAAATTAAATATGATACTTCATTATTTAATTCCTTATTTCTCAACAATGTCAAAACCATGTTCAACAACAATTTCCATATATTTCTCAACATCTAGTTTCATATTTATGAGATTTCCATAAACAACATTCATTTTTCCCAAATCTCCATATTCTAGGGTTCGGTAAAAAATATAGGGTCTCTCACCTTAAAAATTCATTTTTCTAAAGACATTTTACAAATCCAAAACATAACCCTCAAGTCCTCCAGGTTTTTAGGAAAAACATTTGAGAAACCCACATTTTTTAGCAACAACAAGTAGATAAAACCCTAGCTTTCCCACATGAGACTAATCTTCAAAGTAGCAGATAAAATTGCTAAAATATATATAAAAAAAATGTTAAAAAATCCTTACCTCAAGTTTTAGAAGAGGAATGATAAAAAATCCCCAAATTTTGATGAAGCCTAAATCCAATCTCTACCACACAAAATGAAGCTCTCGAAAAGCTCTACAAAACGACCTCAAGAACTAGGGTCTTTAACTCAATGAATCTTGGTGGTTAGAAGGATTTATGGTGATTGGCAGGTGTTCTAAAGAGAGATGAGAGAAGAGAAAGAAAAGTAACTGCAAAGAGAGAGTGAAATGAAAAAGTAAGGAAAAAATAGAGATATATCATATAGTGATTCTAGTTTTGACCCGACTCTTGTTGTATCCCGGACTCGGGTTTAATAGTCTTAAATTGTTGGTCATATCTTGTTTCCCTCGTGTTTCTTTGAATTTGGCTATTGGGTTGTTGTGGTTGTGTTTGGAACAGGTTAGTTGCATGATTTTCATACCTTTGTTGCCTAGATTTTTGCCTCTCCACTCGAGCGGCACTTTTTGCGCTCAAGTGGACTTTGCAAACTCTTAGTACTTTTGCAGGTATGCAAATTTATTGGAAGAGTGTATTCTACGCTCGAGTGGTTCTTTCTGTGCTCGAGCGTTGGTTTGTTGTTTGCAAAACTTCTAGATGTGTGTATTTTGCGCTCGAGTGGAACGACTTATTGTGTCTGACGCTCGAGCGTCACTTGTTGCACTCGAGCGGAATATGCGTATATTAGTTCGTAGCAGCACCCTTTTTCATCACTTTTTCATAACCTTCTCCCTCAAAACCCTAGATTCAGAGCTGCTTTCCCTAAAACTCACACTTTCTCTACTTTTTCACCTAGATTTAGTGGTTTCTCCACCCTATTCTCTTTGATAAAAAGATAGAGCATCTCAAGGGCTACATTCTCATCTGAATAGAGTTGGATTTTGGTGTGTTTGAAGTGTCTCCATTCTCTCTCTCGACTTCTAAACTTGAGGTAAGGACTTTCTACACTCTTCTATGAGTTTTAGCTTAGTTATTTGTTGATGTGTGAGAAATATTGAGATTTGAGGTGAATTTGAACAAACCTAGAGTTTTAGTTTAAAATCAAAAGAGGGGTTTTCGAATGAATATAATGGAAATGGTTATGGGAGAAAATATGAGCTTGTGTTGTGTTAAAATGGTTGATTTTGGTGTTTGGGATGAAATTGGAAAAAAGTGAATTTTGTCCTAAAATGTCTCAAATAATTATTTTGTATAAATATGAAATTGGTATTGGGAATATGAAATTGAGTGGATGTTTATATAAATTGTGGAGTTAGACATGTATTACCTCGCACCTATAGAAAGTTGAATAATTTATCTGTTGTAAAGATTGTATATCTGTTTAGAAATATTTGTTTTGGGCTATCGGTGGAGAATAGCCATGGTTGTTGTAGAAATTTCATGAGGATTAGGTGAAATGAAACTAACCTCTTAGCTATTATCATTGAATATGATTATGATGTGTATACATTGTATATGTATGATATTTAGGAAGAGAAATGAGATGTGCTCCATGTTTAGAAGAAGAAAATGGATGGACTGCATTAAACTAAGTTGGCATGTGTGTCTAGGGTGAAAGTCTAGAAAACCGCGCGTACACATGGGTACCAATTCCCGCGGACAAAATTTTCGTAAAATGGCAAGTGAATGTATTTTGATGATAATTATGTTGGTTGGAGACCTGTAAGGTGTATCCTCTGTTTGATTGGTTAAATGAAGTGGGTTTAACTAATGAACCGAGATAAAATGAATTGAGATATAAGTTTGGCATAACATGGTTTTGGAAAAGAGTTGTAAAAGATTTTGTCATTTGACATTGAACATGTACATATTACTTATATCTTTGTTAAGATTCATATATTGTAATAGATTATCTCTACTGGGCTTTGGCTCATCTTACTTGGGAAAACTATTTTCAAGTGCTGGTGATATGCCTCCACCAAGGACTTAGCTTGGGAGGACTGTAGAGCTGAAGGCTCAATCTTATTATTTTTGCACTTAACTTTTGTACAGCCAAAGGGCTTTAAATGTATTGGACTAAAAGTCCACTTTTGTTATAACCAAGAACTATCTTGGAAAGATGTAAGCTTTTAAGGCATTTATTATTTCTTTTGCTTCCAGTTCTATCTCATGCTGTGACATATGTTATAGATTTAGGGGCAAGCTCATGAATGTATAATTGCATTTGTCACTCTCTTGTATAATTAAATCTTATGTAATATGAGGACTTTATACTCTAATTCTTGCTGTCATTCACATACTGTCGTGGTTGGTTTATTGTATTATTTTAGAGGCGTTACATATCATCTTTTAAGTGATTGGACACACTTTTCGGACCTCACTCCAGACAGAGCACTCAAGCTGTAGCGATCCCAGTTTCGACCCTTCTTTCATATGTTTTACCATTTCGATTAGGCAGGTCAGGATCGAGCTGCCCGATCAGCTCGCGGGGGTCCAGGGGGTAGTGTCCCTTGGCGAGTCCGAGAGCAGCGCCCTGGCGGGGTCGAGGGGCAGCGCCCCCGAAGCAAAAACGCAAAATGCATTCGAAGTTGCTTGTTCGCTCGAGCGGAGAATGTTTGGTTTTAGAAGTTTGACCTGCCTGCAAAAGTACTAGGAAAGTGTATTTGACGCTCGAGCGGGGATTTCCACGCTCGAGCGGACCATGTTATATCGGTTCGTGAATCTGATATGTCAGATCACTTTTGTATATCTCTCTCTCTAAAAACCCTTTCCTCTCCCTTCTCTCTACATTTCCCTACGCCAAATTGGATCAAAACCTTGATTTCTCAAGATCCATTAGAGTTCTGCCATAAGTTCTTCATCAAAGTTGGTTAACTTCTCGAGGGCTTCGTTGTGTGCGGTGAAAATCAAGTTTCGACACCGTTGATTTTGGGGGTTTCATCTCATTTCTTCTTCAAAACTTGAGGTAGGGATTTTCTTAGAGTTATATATATATATATATATATTTTTGCAAGATTTATATCATTTTCGAAATCATCCTTCGATAGCTTTGAAAATTGATTGTTAATTCAAGAAGTTGAACGATTTTGAAAGTGGGTTTGTCTTTTGTTCTTTTAAAATGACCTTATGGGTTTTGATCTTTGTTGATTGAAGAAGAGATGATTTTGGAAAGTTTTCTTTCAAAAGATTTGAGTTGTATAGTTTTGGTGAGAAAACCTAGAATTTGGGGATTTTTTTAAAAGGAGACTGAAGATCTATGAATGATATTGTTATATTTATTTTGTGTGTCAAAATAAATAGATATTTGGAAAATTTCTTATTTATATTTATATAAATGATGAATTTCAGGGAATATGAGAATTGTTGTTCATTTTGGAAATTATTGTTCAAAACGTTGAAATAGTCTTAAAATAACTAATTGTCGAGAATACTTGAGAAGAGAGAATTGTGTTATTCCTTGGATGATGAATTGGAATGAAAGTATTTATATTCATCTTGTTTTATTGGTATATCAATTCATTTGATTACATTAAACTTTGAAAGTTGATTTGAAAACTTGCCTTGAGAAAAGAATGTTGAGAAACAAGTTTCCATGAATTGGTTTTGGGGTAAATACGGTGGTAAGTCTTGACAGGTGGTGTAGATGAAATTGAATAGGTGTCGATCCTTCCAATTAATATTGATAAAAATGACAGATTATAGGTATCGAGCCTTCCAGTCAATGCTGGTAAAAATGACAAATTGATAGTACTTGTATAGTCTACTTGCAGACACCAACTTAGGGATTACCAGAGTCGTATTTACCGCTCTTGAAATAAATTGTTAAGTTTTGAACAATTGAAATTGCATGATATCATTGAGCATGATGGTTTTCAAAAGATGAAAATGTGATTTATCTTCAAAAAGGGCATAGCATGGCATGTGCATTTTATCTTTTCAGGCTTGTATAAAATATATATACTTTGTTAAGAATTTTTATTGGGCTTTATGCTCACCCTACGGGATTTTTGTGCAGGAAAAGATGGGTGATCCAACCCAACTAGGGGCGTGGAAGTATGTGTGTTGGGAGTACAATGCTCTCATTTTGCTGTGACTCTGTGTGCAAGCCAAGGGTTGTGTTTGTGTGGGTTTGAATAACTGTTTTGTGTAACCAGGCTCAAGCCTTGGAAACTTGTAAACCCCTTGGGGGTATTTATTTGTTTATTTACTTGTTGTTGAATTAATGCATTGTTGCATGAAGAACTATTGTATCATGTAATATAAGTTTGGAGATTTATATTCGGTTTTCCTTGAAAGAGTCATGATTGTTGTATTATCATTTGGGCTAGAAATTTGGGACGTTACAACTTGGAATAAGAACTACCAGGTTTGAATACTTAGAGCTCATGGGAAGTGGTTGTTTAACCACAATGGGTTGATTTAGCATGCTTAGGAAGTGTTATGCATTTTGTGACTATGTGATAACATACTTATGTGACTAAATGGGTATGTGATTAGACTTTTGAGATGTTATTTGCGCCTGTTAAATTCCTTGAGGTTTTATTAGAAGGGTACTTGATCAATACTCATTATACTAAGAATTCTTGGTTTTTCGTGAGATGAATCTCATCATAAGAGTATAATCCGTATGTGTTTACATGATTAAGTGCTTATGTGAGGTGAAATTTAATTGCTATATGGTAGAGGAATATATAGCATTATTGTGATCAAACTTATAAGGTAAGTTGCGGGCACGTGTGGGTTAGTGTGCTAAATTAATTCTATTGTCATTTATAGGATGTCAGGTAGAGGTCAAACCCATGGTGGTAGAGGTAGGAGGCGTGCTATGGCTCGCCGAGGTGTGCATGAGGTATCGGTCCATGAGGTTCCGGTGCAAGAGGAAGAGTTCGGCCAAGCTAATATTGCAGAACAAGTGGGGCAGGCGGGAATCTCGGGACAAGCGGGTCAAACTGCAATGGGGGCCCTAGCTCGAGAAATGGCAGGGGCTTTAAGAGAGTCTATGAATTTGTTGAGGGTGAAGAATCAATCCCGAGAGAGCACCGCAGAGTCAAGGGCGAGTTTCCTTACTAGAGAGTTCTTGCGGGCCAAACTAGATAAGTTCCATGGTGGTCCCGAGCCCAAGAAAGCGGATGAGTGGCTCGAACAAACTGTGAAGACATTTGAGATGCTTCACATCGAAGATAGTGAACTAAGAGTGACTTTAGCGAGTTACTACCTTAAGGGAGATGCGGGTCAATGGTAGAAATATGCCACGGGTAGAGTGGAGCCGACATAGGAAGCCTTTGTAGTTGCTTTCCAAGATAAGTACATACATCCCACTGCTAGGGAGAGATTGAGGCAAGAATTTAAAGACCTCAAACAATTCGACATGCTCGTGGCCGAGTTTGAGGTGGTCTTCTCTAGTTTGTCGAGATTTGCACCAGAGTTGGTGGCAACGGAAGAGCGCTGTTGCATTGAATTTGAAAAGAAATTGAAAACAAAAATTATTTTCAAGCTTGTCGGAAATATGATTTGGGAATATGACCGTCTTGTGGAGACGGTGACACACGTAGAAATTTTCATACAAGTTGAGGAGGAGAGGCTTCAGAGTTCGAGGTCTAGGGGCCAAGAGTCTCAAGGAGACTACAGGCAGAACAAAAAGAGCAGGAACACCTATCCATCCCAGTCCCAACCACAGCAGTCTAGATCCATTTTTCTTTTGTCTAGTGCGGGTCCAGGAAAAAGTGCATCGAGTAGCTTCTCGTGTTTCAAGTGTGGCCAACCGGGTCACAAAGCCTTCTCATGCCCATAGAAGGGAGGAAGGCAGTTAATGTTACCACCACCTAACCGATCTAAAAGTCAGTCTCAGTCTCAGTCTCAGAATAAAGGTCAAGGGTTTAATTGTTATTAGTGTGGTCAGTCGGGGCATATAAAGAGAACTTGCCCACATTTAGGAGGTGCATCTGGCGCATCAGGTTAAGACAAACTCAGAGCCACCAGCAGGCTCAATCAGTCCGAGCTTCACGAGTTAATCAGGGAGCCGCTTCAGCTCAGTCAGTACAACAAGCCTATGTTCTGAGAGGATAGCAAGTCAATCAAGGGCCACAGGGGCGTGTGCATGCCGTTATCGTGCCAGAGTAGTTGCCAGAATCCTCAATTGTGAGAGGTATTTTTGTTGTGTGTAATTCTTTGGCTAATGTATTGATAGACACGGGTGCGTCTCATTCATTTATATCTACTGCATTTGCTTCTGCATTGGAGTTAGAGGTAGCACGGTTAGTGCCTCCACTCAGAGTAGAGTCACCTGTTGGGGGTACAGTTGATTTAGACCGGGGTTGTCGTGATTGTGAAATAGAAGTTGCCGGGCGTCGACTTCCATTTGCTTTTATGTTGCTAGATATGTCGAGTTTTGATGTCATTTTAGGCATGGACTGGTTGTGTTCTTATCAAGTTGTGATTGATTGTTACCGTCAGAGAGTTACGGTGTGCACTTTGAGTGGTGATCGTTTCTATTTTCTGGGGAACCGAGTTGATAGAGCCTTGTCGCCAATTGTTGACCCTCATAAGAGGAGCAAGCTTAGTGGCCTTCTTGCAACTCTCTTGGATAGTGAGAGTGACGGGGCTCGTGTTGAGTTACCAAGGGTAGTTTGTGAATACCCGAATGTCTTTCCAGAAGATCTTACTAATTTACCACATCACCAAGAGATCGAGTTCTTCATTGAATTAGTGCTTGGCACGGCACCGATTTCCATGTCATCGTATAGATTTGCATCCGCCGAATTGCATGAGTTGAAGATTCAACTCCAAGAACTTTTAGACAAGGGCTTCATTCACCCTAGTACATCGCCTTGGGGAGCGCCGGCTCTCGTTGTGAAAAAGAAGGATGGGTCATTGCGATTGTGTATTGATTACCGCAAGTTGAATAGAGTTACAGTTAAGAACAAGTATCATCTACCCAGAATAAATGATTTGTTTGACCAACTTAGAGGGCCTCGTTGCTTCTCAAAATAGATTTGAGGTCGAGGTACCATCAGTTGAGAGTCCGGGAGGAGGACATTCAAAAGATGACCTTTCGTACTCGTTATAGCCAATATGAATTCCTTGTAATGCCTTTTGGGTTGACCAATGCACCGACTTCCTTTACAGATTTAATAAATAGAATTTTTTGGGAATACCTGGATTGTTTTATGGTCGTCTTTGTGAACGACATCTTGATTTATTCAACCTCTGAAGAGGAATACAAGACTCACTTACTGGTAGTGCTGGGTTTACTTAGTGAGCACCAATTGTATGCCAAATTTGAAAAATGCGAGTTTTGGTTAACAGAGGTGAAGTTTTTGGGGCATGTAGTATCCAGAGAGGGAGTGACTGTGGACTCCTCAAAGATAGATGTCGTACAGGATTGGGAACAACCCAAGAATGTTTTTGAAATCCGAAGTTTCTTGGGATTAGCGGGGTATTATCGACGTTTTGTAAGGGACTTCTCTAGACTAGTTGCACCTTTGACTAGGTTGACTAGAAAGGACATCAAATTTGTGTGGAGTGAGGCTTGTGAAAAATCATTCCAAGAGCTTAAGACTAGATTGACTACCGCACCGATTTTGATAATTCCGGAAAGAGGTTTGAATTACACTGTCTATTGTGATGCGCCAGGGGATAGACTTGGTTGTGTCTTGATGCAAGAGGGAAAAGTTGTGGCCTACGGTTCACGACAATTGAAAACTCATGAGAAAAATTACTTCACCCATGATCTAGAATTAGCAGCGGTGATTTTTGCTTTGAAAATTTGGAGGCATTACTTGTACGGTGAGAAGCTTGAAGTCTTCTCTGATCAGAAGAGTCTAAAGTATTTGTTTTCTCAAAAAGACTTGAATTTACGACAATGGAGGTGGATGAAATTTATGGAGGATTATGACTTTAAGTTACACTATCATCCAGGGAAGGCCAATGTGGTGGCCGATGCTTTAAGTCGAAAATCTGTGAGTAGTTTGGCAAGTGTGGCCATTCGGGAATGGGATATGCTAGATGTTATTGGCAAGTTTGATTTGCACTTGGGTGAGTCCGGCGAAAGTGTTACCTTGTTTACTTTGAATGCTCAACCTACCTTGGTTAGTAAGGTCATAGAGGCACAACGAGGAGACCGTGATGTGGAATCAATCCATGTTAAGATTTCCAATGGAAAGGAAGAGAAAGGTTTGAACGTTCACTCGGATCTAAGTGTACGTTACCTAGACCGTTTGTTTGTACCAAAATCTTGTAGAGAGGAAATACTTCGGGAGTTCCATCACTCACGTCTTGCGGTACACCCGGGAGGCACTAAAATGTATCATGATCTTAGTCGTCAGTTTTTGTGGAGGGGTATGAAATGGGATGTCGCTTTATTTGTATCGAAGTGCCTTACTTGTCAACAAGTGAAGGCTGAACACCAAAGACTAGCTTGTTTTTTACAACCCTTACCGATAGCCGAATGAAAATGGGAGCGTGTTACCATGGATTTTGTAGTTGGGCTTCCTAGAACACAACGAGGCAATGACTCCGTTTGGGTGATTGCTGATAGGTTGACTAAGTCTACCCATTTCATTCCGATGTGCACTAGCGACTCAGTTGAACGCTTGGCAGAGTTTTACATTAGAGAGATAGTTCGATTTCATGGAGTCCCTGTGACTATTGTACCAGATAGGGATCCCGTTTTACTATTCGGGTATAGAAAAGCCTTCAAGAGGCATTGGGAACTAAGTTGACTCTTAGCACCGCTTATCATCCTCAAACCGATGGATAGTCAGAACGTACCATTCAGATTTTGGAGGACATGCTTAGAGCTTGTGTCCTTGATTTTAAGGGGCCTTGGGAAAGGCACTTACCATTGATTGAGTTTGCTTACAACAATAGTTACCAAGCTAGTATTGGGATGGCACCATTTGAGGCCTTGTATGGCTGACCTTGCAGATCATCGGTTTGTTGGGCCGAAGTGGGCGATGCACCGTTACTGGGTCCGAAAATTGTTAGAAAGACAATCGAGAAAGTTGTTCTCATTCGGAAGACGTTAGTTACGGCCCAAAGCCGACAAAAGAGTTATGCCGATAAGAGGAGACGACCTTTATCTTTTGAAGTTAGTAACCATGTGTTTCTAAAAATCTCACCAAGGTGGGGTTTGATGAGATTTGGTAAGAGTGGCAAATTATCTCCGAGGTTCATTGGGCCTTTTGAGATCTTAGAGCGAATTGTGGAAGTGGCATACCGGTTAGCTTTACCGCCACAACTTTCGGGAGTTCACAACATATTTCATGTATCTATGCTTAGGAAGTATGAACCTGACCCTTCTCATGTTCTTGATTGGGTTGACTTGGAGGTAGATGAGGATGCCTCTTACGAAGAATAACCGGTTCAAATATTAGATATCCGAGAGCAAGTGCTACGGGGCAAAACTATACTGTTGGTAAAGGTGTTGTAGAGACACCATGGGGTTGAAGAAGCGACGTGAGAACGGGAGGCAGAAGTCCGCTCCAAATATTCAGATTTGTTTGAAAAAGCTTAAGTTGCTTTTCTTTGTAATATTCCCTAGTGTTAAGGGAAATGTATTTAAAGTTGTTAACCACATGTTAATATGTGCGTTGTTGTTTTAAGCATAAGGTTGTTGAGAGTTGCCATTACTTTTTAGGAAATTTCATGTTTATGCGTATTTAGGAGGTTGTTGTTAATGAGATAACCATTGTGGAAATGGTGAAATTTGGTTAAGAGTTAGTATTATAATTTGAAAATGAAATAGCGTGGGTTTGATCGCTAGAAACCTCTTTGTTTGGGTAGTTTGATTTGAAATTTCGAGGACGAAATTCTTTAAGGGGGAAAGGTTGTAGCGATCCCGGTTTCGACCTTTCTTTCATGTTTTGCCACTTCGACTGGGCAGGTCGGGGATCGAGCTACTCGGTCAGCTTGCGGGGGTCCAGGGGGCAGCGTCCCTTAGTGGGGTCCAGGGGCAGCGCTCCCGAAGCAAAAATGCAAAATGCATTCAAAATTGCTTGTCCGCTCGAGCAGCCGTTTATGCGCTCAAGCGGAGAATGTTTGGTTTCAGAAGTTTGACCTGTCTACAAAAGTACTAAGAAAGCGTATTTGACGCTCGAGTGAGGCTTTCCACGCTCGAGCGAACCATGTTATATCAGTTCGTGAATCTAATATTTCAGATAACTTTTGTATATCTCTCTCTCTCTCTGAAAACCCTTTCCTCTCCCTTCTTTCTACATTTCCCTACGCCAAATTGGATCAAAACCTTGATTTCTCAAGATCCATTAAAGTTCTGCTATAAGTTCTTCATCAAAGTTGGTTAACTTCTCGAGGGCTTCGTTGTGTGCGGTGAAGATCGAGTTTCAACACCGTTGATTTTGGGGGTTTCATCTCATTTCTTCTTCAAAACTTGAGATAGGGATTTTCTTAGAGTTATATATATATATTTTTGCAAGATCTAGATGATTTTCGAAATCATCCTTCGCTAGCTTTGAAAATTGATTGTTAATTCAAAAAGTTGAACGATTTTGAAAGTGGGTTTGTCTCTTGTTTTTTTAAAAAAATCTTATGAGTTTTGATCTTCGTTGATTGAAGAAAAAATGATTTTGAAAAGTTTTCTTTCAAAAGATTTGAGTTGTATAGTTTGGTGAAAAAACCTAAAATTTGTTTTTTTTTTTTTTTTAAAGGAGACTGAAAATCCATGAATGATATTATTATATTTATTTTGTGTGTCAAAATAAATGGATATTTGGAAATTTTCTTATTTATATTTATATAAATGATGAATTTCAGGGAATATGAGAATTGTTGTTCATTTTGAAAATTATTGTTCAAAACGTTGAAATAGTCTTGAAATAACTAATTGCCGAGGATACTTGAGAAGAGAGAATTGTGTTATTCCTTGGATGATGAATTAGAATAAAAGTATTTATATTCATTTTGTGTTATTGGCATATCAATTCATTTGATTACATTAAACTTTGAAAGTTGATTTGAAAACTTGCATTGAGAAAAGAATGTTGAGAAACAAGTTTTCATGAATTGGTTTTGGGGTAAACACGGTGTTAAGTCTTGACAGGTGGTGTGGATGAAATTGAATAGGTGTCGAGCTTTCCAGTTAATGCTGGTAAAAATGACAAATTGGTAGTACTTGTATAATCTACTTGCAGACACTAACTTAGGGATTACCAGAGTCGTATTTATCGCCCTTGAAATAAATTGTTAAATTTTGAATAATTGAAATTGCATGATATCATTGAGCATGATGGTTTTCAAAAGATGAAAATGTGATTTATCTTCAAAAAGTGCATAGCATGGCATGTACATTTCATCTCTTGAGACTTGTATAAAATGTATATACTTTGTTAAGAATTTCCTACTGGGCTTTATGCTCACCCTACGGGATTTTTATAGAGGAAAAGATGTGGTGATCTCACCCAACTAGGGGCATGAAAGTATGCGTGTTGGGAGTATAATGCTCTCATTTTGCTATGACTCTGTGTGTAAGCCAAAGACTGTGTTTGTGTGGGTTTACATAACCGTTTTGTGTAACCAGGCTCAAGCCTTGAAAACTTGTAAACCCGTTGGGGATATTTATTTGTTTATTTACTTATTGTTGGATTAATATATTGTTGCATGAAGAACTATTGTATCATGTAATGTAAGTTTGGAGATTTATATTTGGTTTTCCTTGAAAGAGCCATGATTGTTGTATTATCATTTGGGCTAGAAATTTAGAGCGTTACACAAGCGAAGAATTCAAATAGATTGCTTGAGTGTTGAAGGTTATGCTCAAGCATAGAAACACCCCCTCCCTGTATCTCTTACCTCAGCAGAATAGATTGCTCAAACAGTGAATCTTGCACTCAAGCGTGAAACATACCCCTCAGAGTATCTCAGACTTGGAACATAAAACTAGGAGGCCACGAAGACTGCTCGAGCACTGGAAGTTGTGCTTGAACAAACCTAAGGCTAAAACAAGGCCAACTCAACTCCAAGGAGTTTTCCACACTTCCTTGACTCGCACACACACTCCCGACTCCAAGTCCCAACACAAGGGCACCTACACAATGGAACGATGATAGTATTGAAATAAAAGAATTAAGAGACTCTCCACACAAGAATAGTTCTATGATAACTTTCCGTTTTTGAATTAACATCACTATTCATGGTTTAAAAGACCTCGGGACATCACATGCGTGATTTGTGATAATGACATGATAGATGGTTAGGGTATAATAGTAGAAGTATTGTTATTGATTCTTTCGGAAATGCATGCTTATGTATGAATACTTTGGATTATGAAATGAACACATTATCTATATAATTATGACCTGAGAGCATTCATGATCTAGCTTATCTATTTGATATTATTACTTAGAATCATTGGGATCTCTACTGGACATTAGTGTTCATCCCACGTTGTTAACCATTTTTCAAGTAGAAGTTGAAGAGTTATTCGAAATCAAAGGATCTTCTTCATTTGTTGGTCACGGGGCCTTGTTTTCTGTAGGTGGAATGTCGTGTTAGTAAAAGAAGATTAAATCTTTTTCTGTATTTGTTTATTTATTTTCAATGTAAGCCTCAGGGCATTTAAAATTTATTGTATCAAACATTTTATTATCTTGTAAATGAGAGAACATATTTGTTATTTCATTTATTTATTTATTGCTTCCACATTTATTATAGATTGAAAATGGACTTTACTAAGAATTTTGGTAACGTACTCGAGTAATAAACATTTGGGCGTTACAGGCATTACTTTATTTATGTATATATATGATATGATTTTAGGTACTTAAAACTTTGACAATCTACGAACTAGTTGTAATCTATTAGGCTAGCTCTAGCCCTGACTTAAATTTAAACAAATTTAAGCAAAAATTTAAATACAAAGGTTGAGTTTGGCATAACTTAAATAATACAAAAAGTCAAAAAGTCACTATCCTATTTAAGTCATATCATCTTATTTAAATCACATCACCTCTCTAACACATCACATCAAACCCAATCCAAACCCAACTCATATAAGTCAATAAGTCAAAAAGTATACTTTTTTAGAACATCCCAAATCAACCATTTATTTGATACGAACCATTTTGATGGATAAATCCAAATTTAAGTATAAATTTAAATAAAAACTTAACTAATTACATAATGATAATTTTGAGAGCCACAAAATAACATTTGAAAAACAAAAGACTCAATCTTGAATAACCTTAAAAGACATAAATAAATAAATAACCTCAAATTTTTTTTCAAAAGGACACAATATATTTAATATTTGTAAACTATTCTAAAAATGGGTCTATCTTTTGAACGATAAAATTTTTCATAGAAGCTTTTTTATGAAAGTTTTATCCATTCAAATCTCTCTCAACACAAGTTTTTTATATGATTGTTATGAGAGTGTCTCTCTCTTTCCATCTGATAACGGAGACTACTACTGATATTGTCACTAGCGTTTCTCTCTCTCTCTCTCTCTCTCTCTCTCTCTCTCTCTCTTTTAATGGAGACCACCACCAATGTTCTCACTATATGTGTCATCCTTCGATTTATCATCGGCGACTTTGGAGCTGTCATTGAAGCATTTCACCATCTCTATCGTTTCCAAATTTATCACATTAGTGGGCGTATACTGTTTAATAAAGGGTTTAAATGAAAGCTTTTTCAAGTTGTTTCAAATAAAAGATTAATGGACTTGGAAGTTGAGACTCACTTTGTCTTTCTTATCTTCAATAGAAATTTGATATGTACAAATAATAGATTCTGTGTTAATATTGGAATTTTGGTTTGTTAACACAGTAAAATTTTATGTTTTTAAAGTTACCATTAACAATAAAATTTTACTATTATAACATTATCATTCATTGTTTTCATAAATTTTTTTTTATTTAATATTTGTACTGGTGGTAGTTACAATTATAGTGATTACGGTATTTAGTAATGGTGATAGTATTTTACTGTTTAAATACTCAAATTAGATAGTAAAATTTTACTGTGAAATAAAGTAAAGTTAATTTTGACAATAAATTTTTAAATTTTTTTTTTTTTGGTAAGAATTCCATAGCCAACAAAGATATTGTTTGATAGATCTCGACGAAAAGATTCAAAAAATACTAATTTTATTAAAAACTAACATCTAGATCAAAAATTATATTATTTTAAAGTTTGAAATATAAAATTAGTCACTAAGGATATAATGATAATAGTAGAGCGTGTTGGCCTTCTCAAGGAATCCTTAATGCATGAAAGTTTTATTAAAATAAAATTTTGACCAAAATTTTCAAATATTTAAATATAACTAAATTTAGTATAAATTTGGGTCAAGAGATGGAGTGTAAGTATGTTTTTATAATTTTTACCATAATTTAAATTTAACATAAATTTGAGTTGATGGTGGAAGATGTCTTTTATAGCGATCCCGGTTTTGATCCGACTCTTGTGGTACCTGGACTCGGGTTTAATGCTTTCATATTGTTGTTTACCTCTTGCTTCCCTTGTATCTCTTTGAAATTTGCTTTTGGGTTGTTGTGGTTGTGTTTGGACAGGTTGGTCGCTTGTTTTTCAAGCCTTGTGTTGCCTAGAATTTTGGTCCTTTGCTCAAGCGGTACTTCCTGCGCTCAAGCGTACTGTGCAAACTCTCAGTACTTTTACAAGTCTACAAAATTGCTGGGAGAATGATTTCTATACTCGAGCGGCATTTCCTATGCTCTAGTGGGTGGGCGCTCAAGTAGCCTTTATTGCACTCGAGTGTTAGTCTATTGTCTGCAAAACTGCTGGATGTGTACGCTCGAGCGTCACTTCTCGCACTCGAGCAGTGGGCGTCTTATTCATTGTGTCTTGGTGCTCGAGTCACCTTTCTTGCGTTCGAGCGGAACAACTTATTATGTCTGACGCTCGAGCGTCAACTCTTGCGCTCAAGCGGACTGTGCGTATATATGATCACGAAAATGACTTTTTACATCACTTTTTCAGATCTTTTCTCCCTAAAACCTAAAGTTGAGACTCTCTCTCTCTCTCTCTCTCTCTCTATCTCTACATTTTCACCTAGTTTTAGTAATTTCTTCACTCTAATTGTCACGACCCAAACCCGCCTCTATAGGTTTAGCATCGTAACCGGCCAGTAATCCTTGGACTACCGAAGGCCTCTGAACAAATTAACAAAATTAAGGGGCTAGCGGAAGCAAATACATAATTATAGTTGTCCAATGAGCTGTGCTGACTTATATGAAACAGAATATTTAAAACTTTATATACATAACCGGTAGTCATACATTATACCCACACACATTACAGTATTTTAAGTATAGCCAACGACAACACATCAAGTCTTAAATAAACAGAAACCGCAGAACTTAAACACAGGACGCTTCGGGAACCTCCACGTAAGGCACAATGGTTGGCTGACAACAGAACACAGATCCAGACAAAAGCCTTCAGGCTCGGGCTCCAGAATGCTCACCTATACATATATATACACACAATGAGCTAAAGCCCAATGAATAACATTAAGGTAAAGGGTTTAGTGAACGAAATCCGAATGTATCATAAGCGGAAAACAGAACAGAGCATAATCATAATCGTTCTCATATCAGAATATAATAATGGTACATCCCATAGAACACATCACAGAACGTTTTCCGACTAGAGTAATCGGTTCCGGATATTGATTAAACACATATCACCACAATGAAGTGGCTAACGAGATCTTGTAAACTTGTATGTCATGGACCCGCATTTTCATGCCGTCCCCCATGACTTAGGACTATCTATGGATGCCATAATAGATTTCAAACTTGGAATATTCGTTCACGAAAACAGATATCATTTCAGAAATCAGAACTTATCATATTTCATTTGGAACATAATTCATATGAACGTATCTTTACAATAACGTTACTCACAGTGGTTCCAGTAAGTGGTCAATCAATCCTTGAGTCTTGACCTACAATCACAAAATACATAACGCAAGCATGTCTTATCATTACACATTGATTTGGCCAACACGGCTTAGCTTACATCATATTGATTCTTGTTCTTCCTTAACACATTGCTCAAAACACACTCTTGAATATCATAACTTAGTACATTCATTCCTTAGTGTGTTTCTAATCCATAACCTCATTACTATGGCTTAATTAAGGCTTAGGAATGCCTAAGATGCAATGAGGATGCCAAAACATGCCTTGGAACACTTAGGCAAAATTTTTGAAAATGGGGTCTACGCTCGAGCGTGGGTTTCCCCGCTCGAGCGGACATGCAGACAATGAATCTCCGCTCGAGCGTGCCTTTCCCCGCTCGAGCGGACTGTAAACTCAAAAAGTACTAGATGCAAGATTTTCACGCTCGACGAGCGCTCGACCTACGCTCGAGCATAGTGCATGAATTCAGAGTGCACGCTCGAGCGTATAGTTCCACGCTCAAGCGTGGATCAAATTTCTGGAATTTCCAAATTTGATCACCAAGCTCAAAACTCGAATTCCAACCTTCAAAACACATCTCTTGGGCCCCAAAACTTGAGATAACATAGTAAACTTGTAAAACATGAAGAATTTAGGATTATTTCATAAAATCATGACCCAAGGGTTTGTTAAAAACTCACAATTTCAACTTAAAACATGATGAATGTTCATGAACACAACATGCATGAATTTTTCTTGTATCAAACTTCTCAAAACATGATCAAACACCACAAAACAACTTGAAACTTAATGATTTCCCCAAATGGAGATGAATTTCAAACATGCAAGAGAGGTTTCATGGAAATCATGCTCAATTTGTAAAAAAATGTACATGCATGCATGAATTAACTCTAAATTTAACATCTTTGGTCCAATTCTTGTACATAATCACAAATTCTTCTTGAAATGATCTACTTGATGGTTAAAAGTCATAATTAAGTCTTAAATCCTTGCCTAGAGTCTTCAATTAGCTAGGTCCTTGCACAATCTTTGATCAATTCAAGCTATAGCCTTCAATTCTTCTTCAATCTCTCCTTCTCTCTCTCTAGAATTGTGCTCCCTCTCTCTCTAAAATGTCTCACCAGATTTTTCCACTCAAGGGATGAAAGAAAATGAGCTCACAAATGAGCTTAAGGGTTGCATATAAGCTTATGGTGCTAAACCACATTAATTAGAACATAAGGCTTGCCAAACACGACTTAAGGAATCAGACTTAATCAATTTTTAATAAAATTTGCCATAAGGTTCTAAAAATTCCAAATAACATATCGGTGTAGTCAATTTTGGTTTCGGATGCCGATAAGGCTTTCGATTTACATATTAAAGTGGAATTCCAAACAGATATTTCTATAAGTAACAGATAGAAAACCAAAATCATTCAAAGTGTAGAATAAACACATAATTTATTTTAATCATCTCATTAACATCATTAAACACGGATTAGTGGCTAATTACGGATAGGGGTTGTTACACTAATCCCTTTGATAAAAAGGTAAACCATCTCAAGATCTCCATTTTGATCCGAATAGAATTGGATTTGGGTATCTTTGAAGTTTCACTCTTGCTTGGCTCGTCTTCTCTCTTTGAGGTAGGGATTCTCTATATTTTTATATGGTTTTTAGCGTAGTTATTTGTCGTTGTATAAAAATTGTGAGATTTGAGAGTAGTTTGAACAAACCTAAGGTTTGGGTGTGAAATAAAAAGAGTTTTTGGTGAATATGAAATAAATGGTTATGGGGTTTGAATATGAGGTTGTTTTGTGACAAATTATTGATATTTGGAAGAAAAAAAAAAAATAGTTTTGCCCTAGATGGGTCAAATTGTTATTTTGTATAAATAGCTGAAAATTGGTATTAGTAATGTAAAATTGGAGGATTATTGATATAAACGGTGGAGTTGGACACGTGTTGTGTCTCACCTATGGAAATTTGAATAATTTATTTATTGAGAAGATTGTGTATTTGCTTAGAAATATTTGTCTTGGGCTATCGGTAGAGGATAGTTATGATTGTTGTAGAAGTTGCATGAGAATTAGGTAAATTGAAACTAATTTATTGTTGGTTGTCATTGAATATGACTATGTTTTAAATACATTGTATATGTATAATATTTGGGAGGAGAAAGAAGATGGACTCCATTATTTGGGAAGAGATAGGGGATGGACTCCATTGAAATTAAGTTTGCCGGAGTATCCAGGGTGAAAGTCTCGAAATCTTGTGTATACATGGGTGCCGATCCTGCGGACGAAATTTTCGTAAAATGGCAGATTGAAGTGTTTGTGTGGTAATTGTGTTGATTAGATGATCACTGAGTTGTAGTTTCAGTTGGATTGTTAAAAGTAGGCTTGTAAATGGATCGGATTCGGATCGGATCTGTCAAAATCCGAATCCGATCCGATTAAGACAAACCCGAATCCGATCCGAATCCGTTTAGTTCATATCCGATTATAGATATCCGAATCCGAATCCGAAGATTTCGGATATCCGATCCGATAATCCGAATCCGATCCATTTATTTATTTATTGAGCTACAATTTTATATAATTTGAAAAAAAAATTTCATTTTGTGTTTTTTATTCAAATTGATAATAATCGGATCGGATTATCGGATTATCGGATCGGATCGGATTTTTGCATGTTCAATCCGTTTAATAAACGGATTAAACGGATTCGGATTATCGGATTATCGGATCGGATTTTTCTGGAAACGGATTCGGGTTATCGGATCGGATTCGGGTCGGATTCGGATTAAATCCGATCCATTGACAGCCCTAGTTAAAAGATAATGAAATTGGCCCATGGATTGAAATGAATTGAAGAAAAATGGAATAAGATATAAACTTGGTCCTTTATGACTATTAAAGAGGTGAATATTTTGTCACAGGCATTGTTTACGCACATTGTACTTATAACTTTGTTAAACTTCATATATTGTGTTAGATTATTCCTATTGGGTTTTGGCTCATCCTATTTGGGAAAAACATTTTCAGGTGCTAGTGACATGCCTTTGCCAAGGCAATAGCTTGGAGAGACTTTTGGGAGCAAGGGCTCTTTCTTTTGTTGTATTCTTTTTGTATAACTAATGGCTTTAATTGTATTGAGTTAAGCTCATTTTTGTTGTAACCAAGTAAAGACTTGGAAAGATGTAAGCTCATAGGACATATGGTTATCTGTTTAGTTTCCTATTCTTATATTAATACAACAAATGCTGTAGATTCAGGATGAATAGTTTGTGAATATATATCGCATATGTTAGCTTTTTGTACACCAACTCTGATAAATGAAAGTATATTGCTTCTATTATCTTTCCGCTTATGGGTTGTATTTATGGTATAATTTTGGAGGCGTTAAATCCTTGCATATATTTTTGAAACTGATTCGCAAATGAATTAAAAAAATCTCAATTTTTTTTTTTTGTTTGTTTTTTAAATTATAAACTATAATGGTGCCATTTTTAGTTTGACTATAAATACCACAAAAAAAAATTAATTTTATATAGTAATGTTATACAATAATTTATTTGTATAGTATGCTCATCCTTAATTATGCCTAAGGTTGTTTTAGACTTTTACTTTCGCCCAATATTTTGTAAAATCATTTTTATAATATTTTATAGTTAAATGACATAGGAATTGAATTTTAATAATAATATAGTTTTGGTGTGACATATCACAAATTGGTCATATAATATTAATTTCTTAAACATATATTTGATGTGAAAAATTATAGCTCCTTTCCATTTTCTTTTCGACTTCATATTACGCTTAAAAAATTAAAAGTAAATTACCCTTCATCTTTCTAAATTATTACTTAATATTATCTTAGGAGAATTTTTTTCAGCTCCTTCGTTCTAAAGTTTATATATGAATCAAGACAAAAAAAACTTTTCAATATGTTCTCCAAAATGCGCTAGATGAACATACCGCAGCAAACGCTTTTTCACTTTTTAGGTGATTTGAAAACTTTAAACTTTAAATTTTAATAAATTTTTATTTATATTTTATTTTTTTCAAAATTTATATTTTATAATCATTTCATCAAGATCAATCAAAAAAAATCTATAAACAATGTAAAATGTTTATAAAAAAAAAAAAGATCATGAAATTTCACTCGAGAAAGTCAGTGAAAACACAATAAAATTTCAATGCACATTGGAATTTTCACTAACCAAACTCAAAGAAATTTCTATTAAAAATTGTAAATTTGAAAATCAATTACAAAAATCAGGTCCATAATTTCAAATTTATATATATAAATTCAAATTGTGCATTCTAAAATGATGAATTTTAAGTAAACTTTTGCTTATTGTCTCAGTGAAATTATACTTAGATAAATTTCTTTGAATGAAATTTCATTGTGACGATGAACTTTTATTGTGCAATATAGAGAGAACAGAGAAAAATGAATGGAGAAAGAGAAGAATGAAGAAAAATTAAAGAGATAAATATATACAAATCGAGAGAGATTGTGCGAGGAACTTTGATGTCACAAAGAACTTAATGAAGATATGAATAGAATGATAGTTGAGAGATGGTGGCGGTGGAAAACAATGGCAGTGGTGGTGGCAAACAGTGACTATGATTGATGATGACAATAGCAAATGGTGGTAGTGACGGATGGTGACAATGGCAGTAGCAGACAATAGATGTGACTTTTTTTTTTAGATAGGACGATAGATATGATTGACCATGATGATGGTGATGCTAGTGGGGGGTGGCGGCAACAATAACGGACAGAGCCAATAACAACTTCCAAATCTGAAGTATGTCGAAGAGAGAGAGAAGAAAAATATATCAAAGGAATGTCATAGGAAGAGAGTTTTGGCAAAGATGTATTATGATTGCAAGATTATTGTTTTAAAGTAAAATATTTCTTTATTCTTCTAGAGTATGAAATCCTAAGGATTTTAACTATCAAACAAATTGTTGTTGTTCTGATACTCTTACACAAACTTGTAAAGGGATGCCTTCCTGATTTTTCCATTATTTTACAATCTCAATTTTATTAGTGCACATTTGGACTCTCAACTACAAGAATTGTTCCACTGTCACCCACAAAAATGATATTTATAATTTTTCAATAATTAAAGGGTTTCTTATCGAAAAGTCCTATTAGTAAGGTTGGTATTCCATTAAGTCCTCTTTTTTTTTTAACCCATAAAGTCTTATTTTCAAAATATTTATATATATATATATATATGACTGTGTTACCCTTATTAAAAAGTGGAAAGAATTTTCAATTCATTGAGTGCTAATACAAATTTATTAGGTGTTACAAGTGCACCTCATGCCCCAATACAAAATTGAATGCTGTATCCTTTCCACCAATCACTAATCTTTTAGTAATCACCTAACCATACCTCAAAAGTACTAGATATTTCCTCTTATTGAAGTGGTTTTGCTTATATGGCATTTTACTTTTGTTTTATTGTTTCAAAACTTAAAAATTTCATAACTTTTATTGTACACATTTATTTTTAATGAAATTTATATTTTTGGAGTCTACACAATGAGATCTATCAAACAAGACCAATATTGAATATAAAAATTATTTTTTTAGCTATACAAAAATAATAATTTCTCAGTTTGTGAAACTATCTAGTAAAATTGATAAATTTCTTAGTTTTTATTAACTGAGAATATTCTCAGTTTTTAAGAAATTTCTCAAATTTTTTGTAGTTTCAAAATTGATCAGTTTTTTTTCCAGTTTTAAATTGAGAATATTCTCCATTTTAAACCAGGAAAAAACTAAAAAACTTAGACCAAAAAAATATTATTAGTTAAGTAAATTATGATAACGTACTATTAAAAATGGTTTAAATTGTAAATTTATAATAAAAGAAAATATTTTTATTTTTATATAATTTTGTATTTAATATTAATCTTGTTTGATAGATTTTGTTGTGTTGACTCTAGAAATATAAATTTTATAAAAAAATAAATATATATTGTAAAAGTTATGATGATTTGAAATTTTGAAAATCAAAATAAATGTTATATTACCATGCTTTTTTATAAACAATTACAAATGATAAACAATCATTGTTTGAAGGATAATTTCATCTATTAAAAATTAATGGGACTTGAAGGAGCAAAAAATCTTATCTAAGTACTTAATGGAATATAAGTTCACAAAATAGGACTTGTGTGTAAATATCCCATAATTAAATCATCTAAATGTACATTTTTTAAATTAAGATAATAAAATAATATTCAATAATAGTAGGATTTACCTTAAAATTAAAGAGTTCAGATCCCTAAGAGTGATTTTTCCTAGAGTGATTTAAGGGAGCTTTTTTAGTAAAGTCCATTTCTCAGAGTTCTATTCCATCAAATCCAAAATATTTTTGAGTATTCCATTAGGTCTTATTTGATGTGATAAGACCAAATGGCCATCAAGTCTTCCCGCACATATTTCCATTCCTGAATTGAAAACCAATTAAAACACTCCTCTTTCATCATTCCATATTTCACGCAGAAAATCTCTCATTCCCAAAACCCTCACTATCGTCTCTCTCAAACCCTAGGTTTCACATCGCACTATCACCGAGTCATTGTTGATGACTGGAATGTAGGCCGAAGTGATGATTCACCATTGCGAAAGTTCACATTGATTTGATCTCACCAACATCTCACCATCTAACCGTCGTTCGTTCGTTGTTGACCCACTATCGTTCGGTTGTTGCCGATGATTTGAAGACACAACTCTACAAAAGTTCACATCAAGCAACGTACATAATCGACCAAAATGAGGAACAAATGTAAGCACCCATCTTTGCCTCCTCAATTTGTTTCAACGTGAATTCCAAAACAACTATTTAATAAATATCATTGTTGTGTTTCCCCCTTTACGTTTGATTATAATGAACTGATGTAAACATTTACATCATGTGATCATCATTTTTGTTGATTGGTTGTAATATGCTATTATTTCGTAATATTGTTGTTATTTTTTTCCTTTTTGTGAATATTGGCCTTGTTGGTGTTGGTGTTGTTGATTGTTGATGGTGATATAATTAGAACCCTTAATTTTTTATTATTTTTCATAAAAAATTAAAAGTGGCATGAAATATGATCCATGTGAATAGTCGTACCATATATTTGACTATGAACATTCAAAGTCAAATATATAATGTAATGATGTCAACATTCACATCATGTATACACCGTATTAGTTTAATAGTTGTAATATATTATTCCATATTTCATCTGTTATTTTCCTCCCATTTTTGGTTGTTGTCCTTGTTGGTGATGTTAAATATGATCAAATGATTTGAACTCCCAAAATTTTGTTCATTTTTTAGACACATGAACTAGTGACGTGATATATAGTCAGTATAAATGTTGACACCATGTATTTAACTTTTGTTATTTTGTCCTGTGTTGTATTGTGTTCATGTGAATATTCACATCATGGTTTTGCTCAATGCAACCATGGTCACACCATTCTACTATTCACGGCATATATAGTTTGCACTTGTTATCATTTATCATTTGTGACTATTAATAGTAAATTTATTTGTAATTGAACAAACAGATGTTACCTACAGATTTCATGGCAAAAGAAAGAGAGAATATAGTTCCACATCAAAGACAAACCCGAACAAATAGCCAACCCCCCAAAAGTGAACATGAAAAATGTCAACTTCTAATCTAACATCACTGGGTTAGTGAAATTGATGAAGAGCACCAAGTTCTCAAATCCACACTTGGATTGTTTGAAGGAAACACCATTTTGGCGTTGTTTGATGTGTTGAGGACTGGTAAAGTTGACCTCGACAAATGCATGAAGTTCAATGATGTCACTGTACGCGTACTAGAGACGTATAAGGCATTCAAAGACACATTTTACATCAACGAGAAAAATATGAATATGAATATGAACTTCAGATTCTTTGTGATTTTATAAATATTGGAATACATTGGACAAAAGAACCATAATTAGTTATTTTGATTGTACTTAATAAGATACAATGGTATATTGTTATAATATTTGCTATTACAAAGTCAATGTTAATATTCATATTAGTTTATGTTGTTTTATAATTGTGTACACATAACTCTTGACTTAATATGACTAAACTAATTTATTTGATATTTTATTTGTGACGTTAACATTTGTGTGAGTCGATTTCTGATCACACTGCCAAACAGGTACTCAGCTGGTGAACACTGGCAGAATAGATTGCGCCTGAACGACCTGTAACAGAAATAAGAGATTCCGGCGGTGGTTCGTCCACCCGGGGGTACTCCGACGATCAAGTCAGTTATCTCTCAAAGATAGCAAAAGTGCTTAACTCACTATTCAGAATACCAAAAGCGTACCTTAGACTCACGAGGGTGCCTTTCTTTTATAGCCAATACAAACCTAATCCCAATAGAAGCCTGGCTTCAATGGACTCTGGATTACTGCTAATCTTGGACTCCCAGTAGGATTGGGATAACTCCCTAAGAGTCTTATCTTTACCCAAACTGAAGTCCTCTCCCAATCTAGGACTCTTATCCCTTATCTGCTTACCCTAGATTCCGGTATTCTCGCAGATAACCTCGGCCTAGCCGAGATTACCTCGGCATTATGTCCAGGACATGTGGCACCTCGGCCACATGTTGTCATTCAGAAATTACATCTCCAGAACTGCCTCTTAGGTTCTATTACCTCGGCATCCTGAGGTGATGGAACCTATATTATTTCCTCCACTTAGCATGTCAGCTAAGCTCGCTTTATCTTTCATTACCAAGGTCGTCATTTGTTGGCTCCATATGACCAAGACCTGTAATTTCTTTTCATCAATGCCTTAGAACAAATAACCAAGTCGATTCAAATTATTTAGCCGAGATCATCCTCCTAGCCGAGGTCTTTGCTTCATTAAACCAAGAACTTCAAGAGTTTCAACACGCGTGTGAGCTGTCACGCACAGTATTTCAACCATTTCTGCCATGCATCTTTCCCCTACTGGATCGTACTTGACACGCGCCTTTAAGTCGCCTTGCGTCTGCGTGCGCTGTCTGACAAGCACGTCGCCCTAGGCACATTGATTGCAATTTTGCTGCCATTTCGTGGTTTTGATCAAAACCACTTCTCTCTCTCTCCGTCCTTTCACCTTTGCATCCTCAACTTCGTGCTAACTCTGTCTCTCTACTCTTCCAAATCTGCCATTGTTTCAAGCTCTCAAGCTCTGCAACCACTCCGTTCACCTCCTTCGGCGAGACTTTTGCTGCCTTTCTCCGATCGCTGCCATCATCTGACTCCGGCGTACCTCACACTGGCTTCATTCTCTTTGGTGAGTTATTTTTGTCCCCTTCGTTTCAATTTCTTGTTGTACTTTAAACTGTTGCGTTCATATACGGCTACTGTGACTTCATTCATGTTCTTGAATCTTTTTATGCTGTAAATTTCCATTTGTTTGCAATTTGTTCATGGAAATACACATGTATACACAATCTGTTTCGTACACCTGGTTTTCTACCACTATTCTTGGTCTCGCACCCGTGTACACACTCTGCCATAGTGTTCTTGATAGTTCATCACTATTCTTGATTCTGAATCATTGTTCTTGTTTCTGTTTTATGTGTTTTCTCTAGATTCTTGCCTTCAATCTTTGTTTGCTTAGACTTAGGTTTGAGATTTGTCGTAGAACTCACGAATCTTAGGGAAAACTAAAACAAATTCCCCTTAGATCCTTACAAAGTCTTACCCCAGCACACATTTAGATTTTGGCCGAGGTCCTTCAAACCCCTACAAAACATTTCCTTCTGAATCCCAACACTTTCCCCTTAAGCTGACATCATGGGTATGTGGAGGTATAGGGTAAACACCCCTACCAAGTTAGAATATTTCAGGCAGGAGTTTTCCATTCCTACCGACGTCCATCCCAGGTTGGCTGGGGAGGATGACTCCATCATGCCCACAGTCGATTCCATGCCCTTCCCAGTTGTAGCTTTCATAGAATGTGGGCTTAGGCTCCCTCTCAACATCCTTTTTCGAGAAGTTCTTCATTATTACAAATTGAACCCGATGTAGCTTGCCATCAACTCTTACCGAGTTATCAATGGCATAATAGCTTTAGCCAAAAAAGAGAACGCTAGGGTTACCCTTGCCGATATCCAATACTGTTATACCATGTGTGGCCTTAAGTTAGAAAAAGGCTACATTTACTACCTCAAACCGAGGTCCATAGAATACAAACTTGTTGCCGACCTCCCAGACTCCAACAAGGGAGCCGGGGATGATTACTTCATTATCTCGGGTAACTGGGAGTTTGCTCCAGATGAGGACCTTCATCTCTACCCTCTTAGCCGAACAGTGTTCATAGAGAGTAATGGTAAGAACCGTGTGTTACACTCACTTATTTTTCAAGTCTTTAATACTTTATTATTTCTGTATGTTCTAACGTTTGTTTTTCTTGCAGCTCTTCCACAGCCGCCAAAAGACTTCCGGAAGTCCTTCTTCCCTAGTAAAGACCTCAAGAAACTGTTGGATCTGCCAGTTCAGAAGCGGAGAGCTCCCTTACTGCTTAACTTCATCCCAACCTACAAATCCGTTTTGCCTAACGTCCCGAAGAAGAAAAGCAAATCTCCTCATTCCGCCACAACTCCACTAGCAACTTCATCACACCAGCCAAATCAGGGATCAACTTCCGATCTAGCTGAGAGACCATCAACCTCAGCTCCATATCTGATCTCTCCATCTCAACGCAAACGCCGACGCCGAACTGCAATCGCTGTCGAGATGGGTCGCAAGAAAGCAGTTGTAGATGATCTTCTGGCCGACATCCCCAACACTGTCAACGCTCAACTTTCTCCATCCCAGTCTCAACCAAAGCTAAAGCCCAAAAGATTGAAGAAGGCCCAGCCTAAGGCAACGGTGACTCAGATTGACACTGAGGACACCTTGCCAATTTCAAAATTGGCCGAGAGCAAGAAGACCCCCTCCGCTGCCGAGAAGAGGCCAGCCGAGGCCAAGCCATCCCAATCAACTCGGTCAAAGAGGCCACGGTCCGAGTCGGCAACAACCTCGGGCTCTCTGAAATCTAATGCCCCCTGGGCTCTTCCTATTACCATCGAGGACAAGCCGGTCAGGGCTGGTGACAGCACCGACGATATTGAAGTCGGCGTTGCCCTCTCTACCGCCTTGCTCCTTCCCGAAGATCTCAATCATAACGCCAAGATGAGCGAATATGAAAATTTTGCTTTGATGTTGCAGCGCTCCGTACAGGTAAGCCCCCATCACTTGGTGCTCTCCACTTCTGTCTTTCCATACTTAGAGAATTTTTACTAACATTTGTTCTTTCCTTTTCTTCTAGGCGATCCAGCATAGCCACTCCTTCGCAATGCAAGCCTTTGCCATCAAGAAGGAGTTGGCCAATAAGACCAAGGAGGCTGCCAATTTGTCCAAGTCCCTTAGCAAGGCCGAAGGCAAAATGAAGACTTTGACAGATCAGGCCGAAGCAGCCAATAAAGCTAAAGATGAGGCCGAGGAAAAAGCAGATGCTATAGAGGCCATTAAGAAGGTCCTTGAGGCCGAAAAGAATGAGGCCGAAGTAAAAACTGCTGAAGCTCAAGCCGAGCTTTGGGCTGCCTTGGCCACAAAAGCAACCGAGATCAAGGCGGCGGATGAAAAGGCATACGCCAAGAGGGCAGCCGACGTCAAAGAAAACTACAAGAGACAAGTCAGACATGCATGCAACAAGGGCTACATCCTTGGTTGGATGGTTGCTCTGAAGGCGTTGGCTGTCCCCGAGGACTCTCCTCTGAAGGATGCTGGAAGCCTCGTCCTGTCATTCCTCCCTACTTCAAGCCAATCCGAGGATGAGTCCGAGGAGGAAGCTGAGGCCGATAAGACGGAAGAGGCTACTGGGGCCAAGTCCCCAACTCTGAATGAGCAAGTCTTGGACTTGACTCAGGATGAGGAGGATGAGGTCACAAAGGATGCCTCCTCTCAGAAGACAAACTCCAAGGTGCCAATCGCCGAGAAGAGCCTCGATCAAACTCTTCAAAAGATTGATGCTGAGCTCGCGGCTGAAAAGTCTTCCCAACTGTCTTCTGGGGGTGAGACACAACCCGCCACCGACGCCGAGTAGTTTATTTTGATGTTTCCTTCTTTATTTCTTGTACCTTGTACTTTGTTATGTAAGCTTTTATAAGTGATCTCCAATATCAGGCCGAAGTGCCTTTTTGTATTTGAACTTCCTTATCTGAATGCAAGTATAACTTTTTTCTTTCAATGTGATTGTATGTTTGTCTTCCTTTTACTGTCTTGTATGATTCTATACTTAGAATAATTTACATGTGTACACCTTAACTGTGTAATCTTCTTGGTGTGGAATACTTTGGCTATATCCACTAGTAGTTTATCTTGGTTTTGACCTACACGTGGAAATATATTATCATAATATTTTCACAAGTGTTATTTACAACTTGCCACTTCACTCTTTACTTATCAGGACCTCGGGTTAACTTCAACTTACAAATTTTTCTTAAAATTTCAACAAGTGTTAAACCAATCTTCCTTTAACATAACCTCAGGTTAACTCCAACTTGTAAATTTTTCTAAAAAATTTCAACAAGTATTAAACCAACTTTAGCTTGTAAATTCCAACTTCCAAGCATCATTCTGCAGCTCTCTGCCCCCTAATGTGAACCTAAATTCCACTTGGGTTCTCATTAAGTATGTGGTATTGATCTTGTCACCGAGATCAGATTCAAACAAAGGATGGCCGAGGTCATCAACCTCGGTCTCCCTGTTAATCTAACTGATATAAGTTAATTCAATTTAGTTCAACTCTATTATATGCAAGTAGAAACTCTGTCATATAATAAGTCTAAGTTATTCGTCATGTTTCAATCAGAAACATCGCCAACTTAGTTCAACTCTATTATATGCAAGTAGAAACTCTGCCATATAATAAGTCTAAGTTATTCGTCATGTTTTAATCAGAAACATCGCCAACTTAGTTCAACTCTATTATATACAAGTAGAAACTCTGTCATATAATAAGTCTAAGTTATTCGTTATGTTTCAATCAGAAACATCACCAACTTAGTTCAACTCTATTATATGCAAGTAGAAACTCTACCATATAATAAGTCTAAGTTATTCGTCATGTTTCAATCAGAAATATCGCCAACTTAGTTCAACTCTATTATATGCAAGTAGAAACTTTGCCATATAATAAGTCTAAGTTATTCGTCATGTTTCAATCAGAAACATCACCAAGTGACTAGTCAATCATACTTCACTATCTTCAAGCCGATATGCCCCATTGCCCAAGATCGAGATGATTCTATAGGGTCCCTCCCAATTTGGGCCAAGCTTGCCCTCTTTGGGATCTTTCTTGTTGCCGATGACCTTTCTCAGGACGAGGTCACCGACTTGGAACTCTCGCAGGTTCACCTTCTTATTATAAGCCCTGGCAAGTTGCTGCTGGTATGCCCCCAGCTGAATCGCTGCTTTCTCTCTCCTTTCTTCTAGTAGATCCAGATCTCGGGTTAGGAATGCTTCATTGGTCCCATTTTCTACTCTCTAGGTTCTAATCCCTGAGATGCCGACCTCCAGTGGAATAACTGCTTCTGTGCCATAAGCCATGGCAGATGGGAACTCCCCAGTCGATCTTCTCGGCGTAGTCCGATATGCCCAAAGTACACTGGGCAATTCATCCACCCACTTTCCCTTTGTTGTTTGTAGTCTCTTCTTAATCTCATCTAAGATAACTTTGTTGGATGCTTCTGCTTGTTCATTGCTTTGAGGAAAACTTGGGGTGGAATAGTAATTCTTGATCTTGTACTTTGCACAGAAGCTCTTGATTAGCTTACTGTCAAATTATGTACCATTGTCTGTAATTATTGCTCTTGGAATCCCAAATCTGGTGATGATGTTTTTCTATACAAAGTTCTTGACATCAATGTCCCGAATCTTTGCAAAGGGTTCAGCTTCAACCCACTTGGTGAAATAATCTGTTGCCACTAGTAGGTACTTCCTTTGTCTAGTTGCTTGAGGCAATTGTCTAACAAGATCCATGCTCTATTGGGCAAATGGCCAAGGGCTAGACACCGGGTTCAAGTTTGTTACTGGTTGATGTATCAAAGGTGCAAACCTTTGGCACTTCTCACACTTCTTGACATAAGCTTCAGTGTCTTTTTGCATGTAGAACCACCAGTAGCCCTGAGTAATGGCCCTATAAGCAAGTGACCTGCCCCCAGCGTGGCCTCCACATACTCCTTCATATATCTCGTATAGAAAGTCTTCAACCTGTGAAGGATGCACACACCTCAGAAGGGGTCCAGTGAAAGATCTTCTGTAAAGATGTCCTTCTGCTATCAAACTAAACCTTGCCGACGTCAGTCTGATCTTGTGCGCTTCTTTACGGTCGTCTGGCAGCTTCCCATCTCTAAGGAATACTATTATTGCATCCATCCAACTTGGTCCTATCTCCACACACATTGCTTCACGCTCTGTGTTCAGTGGTTCTATGCTTGGACCTGACAAGTAGTCAACCATTATTGTCCTTGCCTCTCTAAGCTTCATTGTGCTAGCCAGGTTGGCCAAAGCATCGGCATGGCTATTGTCATCTCGGCTAACCTGCTGTAGTCAGCAATTTTGAAATAAGGCTACTAGCCTGCCCACTTCCTTTACATAGGCCGACATCCTTTCATCTCGGGCTGCATATTCCCCTGTTGCCTGGTTGACTATAAGCTGGGAGTCACAGAAGACTATTACCTCGTCAGCTTCCATTACTACTGCCAGCTTTAATCCTGTGATTAGTGCTTTATACTCTGCTTCATTGTTTGAGACCTTAAACCCCAAACGAATGGATTGTTCTAAGATCTGTCCATCTGGAGATACTAGCACTACTCTTGCCCCCACTCCTTGTTAGTTTAAACTCCCATCAACAAACAGCCGGAATGAGTCACCGATGTAAATATTGCAGGGCCTGAGCTTTTCTTCCTTCCTTTGTTCTGCTGTTCCCTGCTGGGTTTTTCCTTGCTCACTTGGACGTTGTATACCTTGGCTCAACGGAGCCCGATGTATGACGGCGTTTGGTGTGAATTCGGTCACAGGTCGGCTAAGACTTGGCCTTTGATTGTTGTCCTGGGTCTGAATTCCAGGTCATATTGGCCTAAAGCCACTGCCTATCTGGCTATTCTTCCTGTTAGATCTCCATGCTGTAACAGGGACCTCAAAGGATGTTCAGTTAACACCATAATTTTGTGGGCTTAAAAGTAATGATTCAGCTTCTTGGAAGCCATTACTAAAGCCAGTGTTAACTTCTCCAAGGGTAGGTATCTGGTCTTTGCATCTGCCAGGGTTTTACTTACGTAGTAAACCGCCATTTGCTCTCCCTTTTCTCCTCTGACTATTACTGCACTCACTGCATGCTCTGAAACTGCCAAGTATAAGAACAGCTCCTCTCCAGGTATTGGATTTGAGAGAACTGGAGCTGTGGTCAAATACTTCTTCAAGTCGGCCAAGGCAGCTTCGCACTCTTTTGTCCACAAGAAGTCTGTGGCTTTCTTCACTAAGTTGAAGAAAGGTTTGCACTTGTCAGAGCTTCTGCTTATAAATCTATTCAAAGCTGCAGCCCTTCCAGTCAACATCTGCACTTGTTTTCCTGATGTTGGGCTCTTCAGCTCTAAGATGGCTTTGATCTGATCCGGGCTTGCCTCAATGCCCCTTCTAGTTACCAAGTATCCCAAGAACTTATTAAACCCAACTCCAAATGCACACTTCGATGCATTGAGTCGGAGCCGATATGTTCTAAGGATGTTAAAAACTACCTTTAGATTTTCCAAATGACCCTCAGGTTCTTTGGTTTTCACGACCATGTCGTCTATGTATACCTCCACAGTTTTGCCAATTAGATGTCTAAACATCTTAGTCACCAGTCTCTGGTAGGTTGCTCCTGTATTTTTCAACCCAAAGGGCATTACTCTGTAGCAATACAACCCTTTTGGGGTGATAAATGCAGTCTTCTCCTCATCTAGTGAGTACATGGCTATCTGGTGGTACCCCCTGTAGGCATCCAGGAAGCTCATCCTTCCATGCCTTGAAGTGGCATCCACCAACTAGTCGATCTTGGGTAATGGGAAACTGTCTTTGGGACAAGCCTTGTTTATGCTGGTAAAGTCCATGCAGACCCTCCACTTACCATTCTTTTTCTTTACAACCACTGTGTTTGATAACCATGTCGGGTAATTTACCTCTCGAATGGCTCTGGCCTTCAGAAGTCTATCCACTTACTGTTCTACTGCCTCAACATGCATTAGTGTCGGCCTCCTCGCTCGCTGGATGACGGGTTTGGCCGACCTGTTTACATTCAGTCTGTAGCAAGTGACCTCGGGGTCAATGCCAGGTATCTCGTGTGGTGTCCATGCAAACACCTCTAGATTTGCTCTTAGGAATGCCTCTAGCTCTTTTTCCTCTTCTTCCGCCAAGCCCGAGCCG
Source organism: Camellia japonica (assembly GCA_030407325.1). Taxonomy (NCBI): domain Eukaryota; kingdom Viridiplantae; phylum Streptophyta; class Magnoliopsida; order Ericales; family Theaceae; genus Camellia; species Camellia japonica. Next base: position 75,830,365 of record JAPPVO010000016.1, on the reverse strand, counting down.
AGAAGAAAGAATCGTTCTTCATTCCCTTGCTGGACAAGGATTTTCTTCAGGGCTTCCTCACTCTTCTCGGCTGGCTCTTTGCCGACATCCTCCCGGACTTCCACGTTCTTGTCCTCTATCTCTGCCTTTTCTGCTTCTCGTATGTTACAGATGGATTTCATTGCTGTCATGGAGCAATTCTTTGCCTGCACCTGATCCCCTCTAACCTCCTCTATTCCATGCTCTGTTGGAAACCGCAGTAGCTAATGCAATGTTGAGGGGACTGCCCCCATTGCATGTAGCCATGGCCTTCCCAAGATAGCATTGTAAGGGGAGGGGGTGTCGATTATGGTGAACTCTGTTTTTATCTTCTTGGTGCCAGCCTGCACCTCCAAACTTGCTGCTCCCAAGGGCCACGTCGGCGTTCCATTGAACCCAACCATTGGGCCATTAGACTGCTCCAGATCATCTTGGTGAAGGCCAAACTCCTTGTAACACCTGACATACATGATGTCACAAGAGCTGCCCTGGTCAACAAAGATGCGCTTCACTTGGCATTCTCCAATCTGGAAGGATATTACCAAGGCATCGTTGTGTGGATGCTGCACCATCTTTAAGTCGTCTTCAGTAAAGGACACCACTGGTCCCTAGCACTCGTCTGCCCTAGGTCTTTTCTGTCTGACTTGGTACACATGTTGCAAATGTTTCACCTTCTGAGTCTCTCCACATATTTCGTTTTCATTGACCTTCGAGTGGATCACATTGATCACCCGAGGTCTGCCTGCCTGCGGTTGTTGTGCTAGAGGAGGCGGGGCTGTCGGTGCCTGAGGCAGTCTTGCTTGCTCTTCCCTTGTCCTGGCCTCGTCTATAAGGTCCCTTAAATGACCTTGTCTTACCAAGTCTTCCAGATGTGCCTTCAGAGCTCTGCACCCCTGAGTCAGATGCCCATCTTCATTGTGGTAAGCACAGTGCTTGTCAAGGTTTTTTCCCATAAATTGACCAGGAGCCCTTACTAGTGCTCTGTAATAGGGCTGATTTCAGATTTTCTCCAAGACTTTGTAAATTGGGATTCGAAATATGGTTGTGACTGCCTGTGCAGCCCTTAATCCTGTCTCCTGCTTATTGTACCCACTATCACCTCGGCCTCACTTTGGTGAGCCGTTTTTCTTCTCTTGTTTCGACACCTTTGTCCCGGCGTGTCCTCCTCGGCCCTGGCATACTTTTCTATCCTGGCCATAAGTTCCTCCATGCTTTTTGGCAGTGTCTTTGCCAGCGATTTTCGAAGCAGTCAATCATCTTTCAGGTCGTTTTTAAATGACACGACCGCCACCTCTTGGTTGCATCCTAGTATTTGGTTGAATACCTCATAATACCTTTTGGCATAGGCCCTGAGGCTTTCGTCCTCGCTAATTCTCAGAGCCATCAGAGCGTCCACCCTCAATGGCTGTAGTTTGTTTGTCATGAACCTGGCCACAAACATCTCGGCCAGGCCTTCCTAGGTTTTCACAGTTCCTTTCGGCAACTTGTGAAACTAGTCCGATGCAATCTCCCCGAAGGATGAGGGGAACACCTTGCAGAGCAACGGCTCGTTCCCAGTGTACAATGCCATCGAGTTCAGGTATAAACCGACGTGAAAGTTTAGGTCCGACTTACTATCGTGTATCTGGAATCTCAGCATGTTAAATCTCTTCGGGGCTTCGAATTTGTCCAATTCTACCGAGAATGGCGTTCTCGGCTTGGCCGGGGAATTTACCTCGGCATCTTGTTGCTTCCTCTGGAGGTAATCCTTCAAATCCTCCTTGGTCCGCCCAGGAGCTCGGCTATCTCCGAATTTCAGTCTTTTCGGTGCACTACTTGTGGTGTCATTGTGAGTCCTCTTAGACCTCTCTCCGTTAGTTGTGTCTAAACAGAGCTCCTTCCCTTGAACATGCCGATGTTCTTTGGGGTCATCCTCCTTGGTACAATGCGTTCTCCATGAATCTCCTTTTATTGACTCTCCTCGCCCGACCTCCCTTGAAGGCCGGTGAGAGTGTTCATTGGTTCTGACGTGTTGGAGGGCTACAGGGACTGTTTTCTGCCCTCCCTTCTGGGCATTGTTCTTGGCCGCTGGAATCGGCGTGTCTTGTAATGGGAACAGTGGCTGCATGACGTTGTTCTGCATCATGAAATTGACGACCGTTTGTAGGTTTGCCAATTTGTCCGCCATTCCCTTAATCTCTTCGTCCCTCCGCAGGTATCTATCTTTTTATATCTGGAGGTCGTCCTCGTTATAATACCTGCTTCGGTCTGATTTCTTTAGTACGTTGCCTTCCTGGCCGACGTCTTTTTCTCTGTGATTCTTATCATAGGTCTCTTCGTTGTAGTTGTCTTCTTCGACGTCAAGGTCAATATGTTTCCCACTCTCAGTAGGGATGTCGTCCCCAACCTTTTCTCTCCGTCCGTCATTGGCCATCTATTCTTTTTTCTTTCCCACAGATGGCGCCAAATTGTGTGAGTTGATTTCTGATCACACTGCCAAACAGGTACTCAGCTGGTGAACACTGGCAGAATAGATTGCGCCTGAACGACCTGTAACAAAAAGAAGAGATTCCGGCGGTGGTTCGTCCACCTGGGGGCACTCCGACGATCAAGTCAGTTATCTCTCAAAGATAGCAAAAGTGCTTAACTCACTATTCAGAATACCAAAAGCGTACCTTAGACCCATGAGGGTGCCTCTCTTTTATAGCCAGTACAAACCTAATCCCAATAGAAGTCTGGCTTCAATGGACTCTGGATTACTGCTAATCTTGGACTCTTAGTAGGATTGGGATAAACTCCCTAAGAGTCTTATCTTTACCCAAACTGAAGTCCTCTCCCAATCTAGGACTCCTGTCCCTTATCCGCTTACCCCAGATTCTGGTATTTTCGTAGATAACCTCGGGCTAGCCGAGATTACCTCGGCATTATGTCCAGGACACGTGGCACCTCGGCCACGTGTTGTCATTTAGAAATTACATCCCCACAACGTTCATAATCTGATTGTGCATAAATATATACTTTATGTTTGTATACACACAAAAATGATGGTTTGCGGTTAATGTAATGTTGATATTGTCATAATTTTAGAGATTATAAAATCAATGTGAACCTTCAAATTTTTGTCAATCGCTTTACAATTGTGTGCACATAATCATTGGCTTAATATGATTTATAAGAAATGCAATTTTAATGAGAACTTTAATATCACCATTTCATATTTGTAATTAACACTTTGAAACCATAGTGTCTTTATCTATATTTCAGAATTTATGTGAGCCTTCACATTCATATGTTTTAGTGTGAACATTCACATCATGTTTATATTCAAAATGAAAGTTGAGACTTGTGGTTGTGTAATTTGATGCAATGTTGATGTGAACTTTAATATCGGCTTGTTATAGTGGTAATGAACGTAGTGAAAACATATTCGCCAATCAATATTATATGAGTGTGTGAATAATATTAACATTAATCAACAACACAATAATGATTTTTCATTTCAAATTAATGTGAATATTAACACTGATTAATTACATAAACACTTACATTATTTGTACATCAGACACATTACTAATCTCAAAAAATCATTGCTAAATTGAAATCCAATAACAAAAAATCAAAATCAATGGCAACAACAAAATCAGAAATTCAAAAATCTCAATCTCTCAAAAAATAAAAAAATCACTACCCACATCCTCCTCTGTATCTTCATCTTCATCTTCATCTTCATCTTCATCACTATTATCAACACCTCTTGTAATTCCACCATACACCAATCCAAATCAAACCAAATCCACCTCATCTCTTTACAAAGAAAACCCCATTATTGTACTAGGAACTCACTCCTCACTCCTCACAATCCCAATACTCATTTCTCAAACTTCCAAACAATATGAAGTGTAAACATTCACTGTGACGCCCCAAATTTTTTTTTTTTTTGAAACATCAAGGGAAATTAAATAAACAAAATGACTTAATCAACTAAAAAGTTGACATCTTAATAGGGCATTCCAACTCTCGTACATAACCAAACGTTCAAATAATATTAAATAAAAACTTAAAATTATCCAAACACAACATCAATGAAATTATAAGGTCCTTAATATCTAATATATAGGATAATAAAGCTATTCAACTTTAGTCATGATTTCAAGTCAGCCAAGACTCTACGTTAGCGTCAACTCCATTTCAGCTTCAATTATTTCCTCGCCAAAACCTGGCATAAAACGCCAGGGCAACAAGAATATATGCCATGAGTTTTGCAACACAGTAAGAAAACATAACCAACCTACCATTCTTTTTAAGAGAAAGATAATGAGATTCTAAACATGAGATAACAATATAATGGTAAACATAAATTACAACCATTAGAATAACTTCAATAATTTTAAATAAATTAGGTGACACTCGAAATCTCACCAAAGAGATTTAACTTACCAACCACTAAGCATGGCAACGGTTAATTTGAAACCCTCCCTTGGTCAAATATTTAAGTGTTACCAACCGTAACTACCAGGGATGCCCACGTCCGGAGTTATATACCCAAGCAGTGGCATCCGTGGTCTGCCCCAAGGAAACGGTCTGCCAGGGGTACGTAACCTCCCTGTGTGCCACCTGCACATCCACCCTTATTCCAAAACCGAATACCGAAAAGGGTTCAAATAAGTCCCGTGCCATCTTAGAGTTTCGCAACACAATTTACATGAGAATTCTCAAAACCAGGGCTCACCCTGAACAACCGGTATCGACCGTCAACCCTTAATTTCATACACTCTTTAAAACCAATACTCACCCTGAACCGCCAATTGTTAACTTTGTGTATGCCGTTAATCATTTCAGTTAATTTTGATATCAATCACCAATAATTCCAATTTTTAATCACAAATAATGGTTTACCAACTCATAAAAATTCCCAACATAAAATATTACACATGTCACACAATAATAAACAATTGTACAACATTTAAATAAACAATTTATTTAAATTATGGTATGAAGTAATAATTTAGATACCAAAAAAAAAAGGAAAGGAAATAAATCATAATTACACACATGCATGGACTTTTAATCCATAAAATTAGACTAGCACAATATTAAATAAACCACAACACATCCATACATGGATTACTAATTTACAATATTTGATGAATTAGACCAACACAATAACTGATTTTTATCCAAATAAATAATTGAAGTGATGATCTTGAATCTGTCTGGAAATTTTCAGGTTATACCTTAGGTAATAAAAATTATAAATAAATAACTTATACAACTCTAAAATTTACATAAATCTACAGAATACTCAATAATCATGTTATGGTTATTTTTCAGAAAGCATTTTCCAAAAATAAATTATAAACAATTCTTAAAAATTCCAAGAGTATTCACTACAACAAAACTAACTATTCACGGCATCATGTTTACGACATGCATTAAATGCATGTCGTAGTTAGTACATTCTACGGCATTTTTTTTTTGCATGCCGTTAATGTTTTGTCAATAACAGCATACATACCATGTAAGTCGTTGATTCATATATTTATAGCATGCAAAAGTATGCCGTAAAAAATGTATGTTTTTACGACTTACAAAAATATGTCGTAAAATATTTGCATTTAAGACGACATACATTTCATGTTGTAAAATATTATAACTTTACACGGCATACATTAACATGTCGTGAAAACTTCTACAAAAAAAAAATAATAATCAGAATTTTTTTTTATGGCATGCAAAAGCATGCCGTAAAAAATGTATATTTTCACGGCATACAAAAATATGTCATAAAATATTTGTACTTAAGATGACATACATTTCATGTCGTAAAATATTATAACTTTACACGGCATGCATTAGCATGTCGTGAAAACTTTTATTAAAAAAATTTCAATCCGATTTTTTTATATTTCAAAAAAAATTTATTTTTATATTTATAATTACCATAAATTAAAAAAATAATTTATATTTCAAAAAAATTTTAAAAAAATATGTTTATAATTACCATATATTTTCTATATCTAACTTTTCTAAAATATAATTTTTTTTTCGTATTCAGATTGAATTAAATATCATTCACATTTCTATACCTATTTTACATGGCATGCTAATACATGCTGCGAAAACTCCTGCTAAAACAATTTCTCATCTTGTAAAGTAAATTAAACGTAAAAGGAAAACCCTTGCTTTTAGGATTTTAATTTGTTTATATTTGTAGATTTCTATTTCTGCCCAAATCAAACCTGATGAAACCCCCCTCTCTCTCTCTTCTGCAATCCCTCGTTCTCTCTCTCTGATTTCTCCATGGAAGCTCTCGGAGAAGCTCTCGGAGAAGCAAAGAGGTAAAGAGAAGATGATGAGGTAAAGAGAAGATGATGAAGGAGAGAAGAAGATGATGGTGATGATGATGATGATGGCGGTGGCGGTGGCGGTGGCGGGAACGATGTAGAATTGGAGGAAGTTGATGATGATGACGGTGGTAGTGGTGAAGTTAGGAGCCAACTCGGTGAGTTAGACGGTTCGTTACCACCTCCAATCAAAGCACAATTGGGCGGTTCTCAATTGGAAACCCTAGCCAACTCCGATCTTCCATGCGATTTTGTTGCTTCTTCTCGCCATTTCTCGGTTACGATCACTAATCACTTCTCTGTCTCTGTCTCTGTCTCTAACAAGTTTGTGGTGAAGATCTGATAGAGGTGCCAGTGGATTATGCTCTTCTATGGCCGCTGGATTCGGCTGTTTCAAGGTTAGGAGTGTATTCTCACTCTTCCACTGAATTTTGAATTGTTCATTTCTGCCATTTCTGATTGATGCATCTATTTTATTTGTTTATTTATTTTTGTGTTTTTGAGTCTGTTTGAATGAGTTTTTAAATTTTTTGGTCGTTCATTTCACTCAATTATTGGTGTATGTTATGAGATTTATGTGTTTTGAGATTTTTATATAATTCAATAGTTAACACTTCAGATAGAATTTTTTAACCCTCTGACAATGTGAGGATAAGGAGTAATGTAGCTATAAATGATGCGTCTTTGCATAGAGATTTTTAATTCTTAGCTAGCCTTTGTTTTAAATTTTGTCACACTGAATTTATTGGCCTTCTGTGTATTTGATGTTTCTATATTATCTGGTCTTTTTTATTCTCTTACTTTGGTTTGTTGTAATGAATGGTAGCAGAATTTAAAATGTTAATTATTTGTCATGAAAGGCATCACCTATGTTGGTAAAAAGTATGCGTCTTCAACCAGTGTTCTCCTTTTGGCTCAGAAAAGGGAAGAGGGCTGGTTGTTTTAAAATGAATAACATCAAATCTTACCCTTAGAAAGGCACTCAGGTTATTTTGCTCTATTTTTTACATTATCTTTGGAAATTTAAGAACAAGATTGAATCATTATTTTTGGGCATTTAGCTGCTCTCAATTATGACAGAGGAAGGGGTAGCAATTATGGAGAATGCACAGGGTTCAACTGCCATAAGAAGACTTTCATCATCTGGGGAATTATTTGCTCCATGGGAACTATTCTAATCTCTGTTCTACATCTTCGAACACAAAAGTTTTACACCAATTGAGATTGTAGCATGTAAAGAAAATAGTTTTGCCCGTTAGTTTAGTTGCAATACATCAAGCGTTGAGAAATGAATCTTCGAACACAAAAGTTTTACACCAATTCATATATATGGCTTTTATTATTTACAGCTATGCCTCCATAGAATCTTACCTTTTGTTTCTGGCTAAATTCTAGTTATCTACTGCAATTGTTCAATTCAGTCATCCCAACATGTTTCGAAACAATTAGGACTAAAAATTGTAACATTTTTTTATTTTTATTTTTGTTTTTGTTTTTAATTTGTACTTGATAAAAATTAGATAAGTTAGTACACGTGACCCCTGAGTCTCATGTGTCTCCGCCCCTATAGAGAAACAAGGGAGGAGAGAAGGCGAAGATGGGCGACAATGGACGTGACCCCTGAGTCTCATGTCCTCATTTTATCTTCTCACTGCTTTACATTTTCAGTTAGTTCCCATGAAAACAATGAGTTTCTGATTCTAAGATAGTCTTTTCGCTTATCCATAATGTTTCTATTTCAGTTAGATGCTTATTTTATGGATGTTTTTTGTTTGTGTGCCATTGTATCCCTTTATACTTGTATCTGGAAATTATAATACTTGATTCTGGCAGGCTGGCAAATATAAATTTTTCCTTTAACAAATGTTGCATTGTAAACCTGGAAAAGCTCTCTCTGATCAACTTTATAATACTCTGCAGATGTGCTTTACCATTCAGATTTTTTCCCTGGACTTGGGGGCATGCTGTCTAAGTCTATATGGGACGAACTCTCTCCAAAGTGGCCAAAAGCATATCCTTATTGATTTAGTGGGTTATAGTTTGTTGCTCCAACTTACGTATCATTTTGATGCATCTTTTTTAAAACATTTTCTTTGACAAAAAAATTTCACTTACTAGGATGATTGGTTGAGGTTGAAAGAGAATCACAAAGGTCGACAATTTATTCATCTTGAAGTGTGCAGAACATATAATTTTGGTGAGCATGTATGTACACCTACAATTGTGTATCAGTATCATAATATTTATTATCCAAGCCATTATTGTGTGTTCAAATTGAAAAATTTATGCTTTGAACTATTTAGTTGTATACTTCTAAAAGTATATATTTGTATGTGTTCATAGCACCCCAGAATTGCTACTCTTTCTTGAAACAAGAAGCTCACAGGAAAACATAAGTATTTTATTGTTTTGATTGCTTGAAAGTGTCTTTGAGTTAATTTTTTGCTTTCTTTTATTAACTACAACTCTGTATGCTGAAACGAGCTAGATATTCACTGCTTTCACGGTGTACCAAATCTCATCTAATGCTATCACAGTGAAAGATTCTTTTACATATCATAATATGTGGATTCCTGACAGTTGTGCTAGTGACAATGCAAAGATTTGTGCCGTTGTGTACACTTCGTCGATTCTCTAAATAATAGACATGACCTTCTAACTCAGTGTACACTATTGGCTCATGCAGTTCCGGAAAGGTTAGTTTTAGGTTGGAAACATGTTCCAGAGAAACCCATGTAGAAGGCAACTTTAGGTACCCAACAACAGAAATCTTGCAGCCTCTGTTGCCCTGTGATTTCAAGAAGTCACTGTGAAATTATGTATTAGCATTGCCTTTACATTTTGATCCTGAAGTGATAATATATGGGGTTTCAAGAAGTCACTGTGATTTCAACTATCCTTCATCTCATCAATGTGGTGAGGTAGACAGATTTGCTTGTGAGTGGTACTTCGTTTGTGGTTATGGTAGTTGAATCATTATACTAATGTCAATGGCTAATTGCAGGGACATGAACCTTTTGTTTCATATGAAGGTCTTGAACAGCTTCATCGCTTCTTGTTTGTTCTCGGTGTCACTCTTGTGCTGTATAGTTGCGTTGTGGTTGGTTTGGCTATGAGCAAGGTGCATTCTCTGTTTCCATCGCAACTTTACTCTTATGGTTTTTTAATATGATAATGAAGGCGTTCTAGTTATTAAGTTTGGTCTTTGGATATCCCAGAGAATTGGGATCGTACAAAATTGTTTTTGAAAACATTACGCATAACAAAATGGATTGATCTTACCCCATGTGATGTCCAATGCCCCCTAAATAGATACAGGATTTTATGTGCTTCTAAGTGCATCATAAATTTGCAGATTTACAGCTGGAGGAAATGGGAAAATGAAGCAAGCCTAGCACTTGATGCAAATCTGCAAGGTATGTGGCAAAATAAGATAATTGATGGCATAGAAACTAACCTCAGGATTTCACAAGCTCCTTTTTCTGATTCAATCAATATTTAGCAGATTCAACTGTTTGACATAAGACAGTCAGGAGTTATTGGCATGCAGGCTTTCCCTTTTCCTATGTATGTGAAGTAGTTTAACTTGTCAAAAATTTGCAGATGCCAGCTTGGAAGCCATGTGGCAGCATTTGCCTCAATTTGTCTTTCGTGTGACATGTACAAGTGGCAATAATGACCAAACAGAACATGCATCAATATAGCAACACAGCAAAGGGTTTTGAGAGGAAAGATGGATCTGCCTCCACTCCCATTTGAGTTCTCTCCCTCTCCACCTTCCAAATTATTCAGCAGGTCAAGGAGAAAATTGAAGACCAATATGGAGGAGGAAACTTCAGAACACTCTTGATCACTTCATCTTCTTCATGTCTAACAGGGTTTTCTTGAGTGTAATATAGAGAAGACTGAAGGTGTGTGTACTGTGGATATTGTGGTGTTGTAATGTAAATCAGATTATGCTAATACAGAAGCCTCCCATCATTCAAATTAGTTTTACATATATGTGCATAGAATAGAATGATACTGTTCATTTTCACATGCCCTATTAATCGTTAAGTTTACAAAAAAAATTGATGTAAAAAATAATACGGTTAGGCAAGGTCATGTTCCTATATATATATATATATATTATATTAAAAATAACTTTCTACGGCATGTAAAATTATGTCGTGAAAAGTGTAATGATTTATGGCATGTAAGAAAATGTCGTAGAAGATTATATACGGCATACAGGGCATGTCCTAAATATATTAAAAATGACCTTCTACGGCATACAAAATTATGTCGTGAAAAGTGTGATGATTTATGACATGCAAGAAAATGTCGTAAAATACTATATACGACATACAAAGTATGCCATAGATATATTAAAAATAATCTTCTACGGCATGTAAAATTATGTCATGGAAAGTATGATGATTTATGACATAATAAAAATGTCGTAAAAAGTCATATACGGCATACAAAGTATGTCATTAATGTTTAATTTATTACTTTTTACAACTTTACCTACATGCCGTAAATGACGCTCAATTTTCCACGGCATGTCATATAACAGCATTTGTGTGCATGCCGTGAAAGAGTTTTTACGGCATGCATTGCAAGTCGTAAAAAGTCAATTTTGTTGTAGTGATTTATGACACAGATTTATCACATTTTCTTAAGTTAATTTCCATACTTAAATTTATAAATCAATTCCATAATATAAAAATTTCTTATGAAACTAGACTTCTCAAATTTCATTTTTTTTTGCTTAGGAATTATCAGATTTGATTTAATATAAAATTTTTAATGATTTTTCAAACACATAATAAAATCTGTCTATAGCTCCAGATTTGGTTAAAAATCTGTATAAATTCGTACAAAACTCAATAATTGTTGAAAAATTTTGTGGATGAACTAGACATCATTATCAACAACTTTGTAGAAGAAATCATCTTCAAATTTTGAGTATAAAATTGTCTAAAAATTCAGACAAACATGCTGGCAGATTCAAAACAGATTATTCTCAACACAGTTTCAGATTTAGTAAAAATATTTGTATAAATTTGTAGAAAGCTCAAAAATTGTTTCCAAAAATTTCTGGATAAACTAGACATCATTATCAACAACTTTGTAGAAGAAATCATCTTGAAATTTTGAGTATAAAATTATCTTAAAAATTCGGGTAACAGGCTGGCAGATTCGAAAGGATTATTCTCAACACAGTTTCAAATTTAGTTAAAAAAATTTGTATAAATTCGTAGAAAGATCAAAAATTTTTTCCAAAAATTTCTGGATAAACTAGACATCATTCTCAACAACTTTGTAGAAGAAATCATCTTGAAATTTTGAATATAAAATTATCTAAAAATTCGGGTAAACATGCTGGTAGATTCAAAACAGATTATTCTCAACACCAAAATTCCTATACATATAAAATTTCTATTTATGAGTAATCATTTTAATCACAAGGAAGTAATCTGAAAATTTTACTAATAAAAAGAAATGAGAGGGTTGAGAGGGTTTTCTTACTTAATAATAGAATGATGAAATGGTAGAAAATTTTAGCTTCCTTAATCTCCCACTCTTCTTCTCCTCCTATTGCTTTGTTGCTCACAGAATTTTTTTTTCCTCATTTCTCATTTCCTCCTGAATGCAAGCATGCATGTATATATATACACAATGCACTTCCCCCTCTCTCTCTCTCTCTCTCTCTCTCTCTATCTCTCTCTCTTCTAGTCATTCTGTGGAATCTAGTCAAATGTTGCAAGTTCAAGAAACATAATTGTGTCTCATTTCCTATATTGCATGCAAGAGAACAAGTGGCAATGTTGCCACCAAAAATATCTTCCAAAGCTTTTTTTTTTTTTTTTTTTTTTTTTTTTTGTATTTGTATTTGTATGGGTTTCTTAAAATTGATACACTAAAATTTTTAACTAAGGTATTTGGTAAGAATAATTATCATGTTGAATCCCTATTAAAATAATTTATAAACAACAAATATTGAACGCCCACAAAATTATTATTCTTAATAATGTCTTTGTTAGTGATTGAATTGAGTCAATTTAAAACTAACTTTTACACTAATATATTTTTCAAATAATTAATTATTATTATTATTATTATTTTAAAGAATAATTAAATATGGGTTTTCACATTTACATTAATTGACAACACAAATAACAAATTAATGTAAACATTAACATTGATTAATGATGCAATGCTGTTAACAAAAAACCAAAAACAATGACAACAATAAAACTAGAAATCTAAAAAATCTCAACCTCTCTAAAAATAAAAAAATCATCGTCGATATCCTTATCATCGTCATCATCAGTATCATTAACAACCCATGCAATTCTATAATTCCACCAATCCAAATCGAACCAAACCTACCTTTGAATAACAAGTTGTAACAAAATCGACTGGATAGAAACAGAGCTTTGATCTGCAACAACAGTGAAACACAGAGCTTCGAACGAGCAACAATAGACGAACACAGAGCTTCGAATACAAAGCAACAATGGAGGAATACAAAGTTTCACCGCAACAATGGAGGAATACAATATTCTCTCGCCACCACATACCAAAGCTTCGAAACCCTACCAAACAAATATTCAAAACGTATCAACCCAATTTCTACAATCACCACAAATGAACCACTGATGACACGTATCATACTGAATCACAATCAAAATAGTGAATAACAAACACTACCAAAACGGGGGAGCAACAAAAAGGAAATGTGTATATATCTTTTTCTGTATAATACATGTCAACAAAGAAATAAAGGTATAATAGTCTAACAAAAAATCTAAATCAAGAAAAAAATGACTTCATTGAATAAAAGTATAAATGCATGGGACTAACTAGGTTATAAGGATACTTTGTGAACTTATTAGAATAGAACACCTCTAAAAGGGATTTATATATAAATTCCCATGATTTAATTCTATAAAAATTGAGGGTACAACAGTTTTACCTTGCAATTCTCAAACCTTAAAGCCATAATAAAAAATGAAAGGCTTAGTTACAAAAAAAAAAAAAAAACTGCAAGATTTGATCCATGTAATAGAATAAACTTGAGTTTGTTATTTTGTTAATTTAGACCTTAAACTTTTGATTTGTTTTTAATTTAAATCACTTGCCTATTTTCGTTAGGTAAAAGCTAATGAAAAAATATATACTTTAATTATTAAACTCAATAATATACATCTACATTCAGTTTTACCAAAATATAATTTTTTGTTGTTGGTTTTATACTAAATAAAAATATGTAAATTGAAAACAAATCAAAATATTATGGTCTAAATTGATATAATTAAAAATTCAGAATTTATTTTGTTATAAAGATTAACTTTGGAGTTTTTTGTTGAAATTTTTCCAAAATAAAATTTACTTGAAGATCAATCACTCTAGAGGATCCTGACTGCTTTTCGTAGAGTTATAGCATTTTTTGTATAGTTGTTGTACCTTCAACTTTTGATAATTTTACTTTCAATTTTTGTAAAATTAAATCTCAATCATCTGAAAAATTGTTTTAGGTTGTGTTTGAATTATGAATTTGGATAGGTATTCCTCAAACTTTTTTTTTCTTTTCTTTCTAAATCATATTCAAATCCATAATTAAAACACAATGGTAAGATCATTCTAAGAAAATCAGGGGTGATTCTATTTAGTTTCTATAAGGACAATACACGACCTTTTTTTTTTTTTTTTTTTTTTCATTGTACACTCAAGCTATTTATACATATATTTTATATTCAACTTTCTTCATCTTCTTTCTTAAGTTTCAAATACTTTCTCTTTATCTTCTTCCTCACTCTAAAATTTCAATTCATCCCACCAAAATTCACCGTTATCATCAACATCATTATTATATTATATTAGATATTTTACTTTGCAAACTCATCCGGTCAAGGCCGTTCTCGCAAGGGTGTGAGCCGGTTGAACTACTGTCTGAGAACTTTGCAAACTCTCAGCACCTGGAATTGTTTGGATTGCTCTAGGAAATTATCGGGTTTAATTGATATTGACATAACAGAGGCATCGAGAGGTGTTTTTCGAAGTGGTGTAATTTTTTTTTTTGAGGACGAAGTGGTGTAATTTAGGGTTGTGATATATTTGTTATTTAAAGGGTATGGTTTCTGTCCAGTCGGGGATCGGACTGGACTGTGCTGTTGGATCCATGGAGACCCACTACGGGTCTCGTTTTGATAATCTGAACCGTTCAATGTATAGCAATCGTTGAGTACTATATGCTTTTAAAAAATCACGTTGATCGGATATCGATAGCTATATGATCAAAACAGTTTCATATTAAAAAAATTGGACGGTGAACAAATTAACTGTTGACAAAAAACTGTTTTGATCACATAGCTATCGATATCCAATAAATGTGATTTTTTACAGACATATAGTACTCGACGATTTCTACATATTCAACGATTCAGATTATCAAAACGGAACCCGTGGTGGGCCCCCACGGGCCCAACAGCACGGTCCAGTCAGATCCCGGACTGGACAGAAGCCATACTCTTATTTAAAGGGTAATTTGAGAAAAAAATATATATAAAATATATTGAGAATAAATTATAATTCAAAATAATATAATAAAATATATTAAGAAATTGAACATACTTAATACTTTTTTTTTTTTTGGGTACAATAGAATCCCTCAAAAATCAGTCTACAGAATTCAGATTCAAAATTACAGACAAGTAGTTTGGGCCAATGACTAAACTCAGCCCTTGGATGAAATAGGCCGATGAATCTAACAGCAAGTTTGGGCTTTTGTGATGTCGACTGAGTCATCCCTCAAGAGTCACGACCCTTGACTCGTTCAAGCTCTATATCTCATCTAATAGCTCAATTTGCAACCTTTTTAATTTATAATTTATAATTTTTTTAAATTTATTTTCTTTTGCATAACTTTTCTATTAGGCTATGTTTGAATCATAAATTTATATAAAGATTTATAACTAAAAAAGAGAAGAAAAAAAAAAGAAGATAAAATATGAATGAAATATAGTTCCAAACTCACATTTTTATTTTTCTATTTAAATTTATAATTCAAACACAACTTAAAAAAGAGGAGTGATGGAGACCCCCTCCAATCACCATCCCCATAACCCCCACACACATATGACAGGTAGTGATTGGAGGACAAAGGAAACAAAAAAATAAAAATAAAAAATCCAACCAATGAGAGAGAAAGGGGGTCAAAGGGGGTGGAAAAAAAAGGAGATCTTAGATATTTTTGCTTAAAAATTCATGTTTCACCCTCAACTATTTGAACAAAAAGCAGGAGGATAAAGTAATTTGGTTAGAAGCAAAAATTGGAAAAAGATTTGGAGTAAGAGTTTGTCAGAGGCATGTATAATTGGAATGAAGAATTTGTACCATAAATTTAGATAAAATTTTTAAAAAAAAAAAAAAAGAAATGAATAAATTTAATTTATATTTTATCCACATTCTTGTCATACTATCCAAATACAACCTATGTGTTTCAGGGAAGTGATTTATCTGCATATCCGCCCAAACCTTTTACGTTATATTTGGATCATGAATTTAGATAATAATTTAGAAAGAAAATTAGAAGTAAAAAAAAAAGGGACAAATTACAAATACACCTCTGAAATTTGTTTAAAATATAGATTGTCCTATGTGATTTTAGAAATTATAAATACCCTTATCATGATTTTTTATTGAATAGAATTAATAGCAAAAAATGAGAGGAGGAGGATTTCTTTTAGTCTAAAATCTGGACTGGAGGGTGCTGTTTGGGCCAGTGGAGCTCACCACGGGTCTTGTTTCGATGATCCAAACTATTTATTTTGTTGGGCACTTCGTATATTTCATCTATAAAAAAAATTAGGTCGATCCGATAACTACAACTTGTTTGATCTATTATTTTTGTCATAAAAAAATGTATGATTTATTTTTTAAAAACACAATTGTCGTTCATTTTTTTAGTAAAAACACGATAAATTGAAAAAATTACAATTATCGGATCGACTTAATTTTTTTGTAAAGTGCCTAACAAAATGAACAGTTCATATCATCGAAACGGAACCCGCGGTGAACGTCACTAACCCAAATAGCCCCCTCCAGTCCAGATTTTGGACTAGCGGGAATCCTCCTCCAAAATGAGATTCCTAACTATTCTTCTACATAATAATAAAATTACTTGAATTGTTAATTGAAATATATTTATGACATTATTAAAAGTTGTTAATTGATTTGATAATTTATTAATAAAAAAGATTATTTATAATATGACTAGATACTTGAAGGGGCAAAATGTAATTTTAAAATTATAGGGGACAATTCATATTTTAAGTAAATCTCATGATCGTATTTGTAATTTACCAAAAAATTTAACTTATATTCCATTCCATTCACATTTTCTTTACATATTTGTTTTTTCTTTCCAAATTTCTATATAAATTTATGATCTAATTACAACCTTAGCTTCTTGAAGTTGTTCGATGAAAGTTGATTTACCTTCTGCAAAAATGTATGACAGAGCATTGAAGGTAAGAACTTAGTTTCTGGTGAATTGAATAAATTGTTTCTATAGGTCTTCGAGGATCATGTAAGTGACAATGGCACCAAGGGTGTGCAAACCTTAAAAAATTATTATGTTCGATTTTAGGAATAGCCATCTTTATAACATTTAGCAAGTATGTGTATTCAAATGTGTTGATGACTTGTGCTATATAAACTCTTCTATTTTCTGTACAATACTCGTGTCCACCGGACATGACATGAATAAAAGTGTGAGATATATATCCGACACTCGTACCTAATTTAGACACTCACATCCTTTAGTTTGTTACAATATATGAGAAGAAGAAACTCACATTTGCTAGTAAAATAATATTTTTAGCTTCTCACATGAATTAGATATAAAAATTTCACATTTTTCCTAAATCCTATTCAATTTCAAGTATATTTCTATATAATTTAAAACATTTCATCATAGAATATTATATACTATGTAATATATATGTGTATATGACGGGTCTCCACACCTATTTTAATTTTGGATACATATCCCAACATCCTAATAAAATTTAAATTTATGAAGGTCTGACACTTAGATATACACTTACACCTGATACTCTTAATCGAATTCATATAACATAAGTGATGACATACAAAATTGCTTCCTTGGGATTTTTTAATTTTTATAGGACATTCAAATTAAAAAAATAATCATCATATTATTATTGGTAAACTTGACAAACTAGTTTAGTATGTTACTTCGTAATGCTTGCTTCAACCCATTGCTTCTTCAGTCCACGGTATGGGCAAATTTAATTTATTAATATTGTCAAGACAATAGAGGTAGTTCAACTATTAAGTTAGTTAGCCGGTAGTTCATAAAAAAAAAACTCAAAAGATACATATTGCTGAAGGCTCTAAATTTTAATAGGTATAATAGAATAAGGTATCATTTTAATGTTTAGCTTAAAACTTTAAAAATTCTTGAGTCACTACTATATAACAAGCTTTTAAGAGTGCTGCTTCAGACCCCCACTGGGGTGGCACCCCCAGTGACGTGGAGCTTTCCCATTCGCCGAAAAAAAAAAAAAAAAAAAAAACAAATTTTTTTTTTGACCAATCATAAGCCTTCACGCAGGACCCCCAGCACCCCCACTGGGGTCCAAGGCATTTTCCAGCTTTTAATTCTCTTGAACTCAGTGGTGAGATGGCCATTAGTATGTGGGCTAACATTTTGACACTACCTTCTTGTTTTTGAAGACATTTTGACACTACCTTCTTCTTAGAATTATTTAAAGGAGAACATAGTGCACGAGACTCTCGTTAAAGTAAAATTTAGAGAGGTCAAGATGTATGCAAACTTACTTCTATTTAATAAGTTGTTTTTGTGATTCCTAGTATTAGTTATGGCATTGAATTACGGCAGACAAAGAAACATGGTAATGGAATTGATGCAGTTGAATTGAGGACATATGTTCTTATCCTCCTTTTTCAAATAGCTTTCTAGTCCTCTATATCCACCTTTTTCTAAGTTACTCGAAGCTCAAGCTTAACATTGATGGTTGTGCAAGAAGTGATCTAGGCAATGGTGGATTTGGAGGATTTTTCATATATGAAACTAGTTCATGAATATGTGATTTCTATAGAAAGCTGGAGAGTAGCACTAGTTTGGAGCCATAAATTTGGACATCTACAAAGGCCTTATGATAGCTTTTGAGAAGGGCTTCTTCATTAGAAGTCATTAATTAGACAGATTCCATGATGGCAGAGCAATTGATCAAGGAAGGCCTTCCTCAATACATAGATGAAGATTACTAGGGGTTCCTTCCACGGTGCAACACATTTTGAGGGAAGAAAAATTAATGTGCAGATAATCTTGCCAAGGTGGGAGCTGATAAGCAGGAGCTACTTGTGATGGTGGAGGATCCACCTAATGTGGTTAGGAGCCAATTAATGAATGACTGAATTGGTGGGGATGGAGTACCCGAGTACCTAAGTCTCTTGGTGTACCCTTGTTTTCTTCTGTTGTTGTTTTAATTATGTTGTCCCCCAAAAAGAATGACAATGGTTCACCCTTATCCAACACAATCTCCACTGTATTTTTGAAAAGGAAAAAAAAAAAAAAAGGGAAATTTTAGAATACACCCCTCGGAAAAAGGGTGTACCACATATACTCCGTTATAATTTTTTATAACATTTGATTATGACCTATTATAATATTAGTTATAATTTAATTATGGCATATGCCTCGTTTGGGATGTTTACTATTTTAATTGACTTTTTCGTTATTTTAGCCAATGAAAAAAATATGTATTTTGGATGATTTGTGAAGTTTTTTTATTGTTAAATAGATAGTTGTAAGAGAAAAAGTGATTGATTGATGTGCAAGGCATGACATTTTGTCTTATTGACTATTTTAGTATCAAACCATCTTCCCAAACACCCTCATATGGTAGTGGTTACTTTGGTTAGGAGCATTTATTCATAAATCCATCTTCACTTACTTATAAGAGTATTTCATTTAATTCAAATTATTTTCTTATATTTTAATAAGTCGTATGGGTGATATAATTACCAAAATATCATTAGCAATAATATTCACATTGACCGTGTAAATGTTTCGTGAAGTAAACATTCACACTGTCAATATGAATGTTCATATCACCAAATTGTTAAGGATTCAAAAAATATTTATAAAGATAAAATTATTCATAAAATATCTCAAATATAACAATTAGGATTTAGTAGATTAAATGTCTAAATAATAGAACTTATTAAAATAAAAAAATATTTTATGAACTAATTGGAATATAAATGTTTGAAAAAGAATTTCCTAATAAATCTCCCTTTTGGTTATAACCAAAGAGGTCTTTGGTTAGTATCAAATAGTATTTGATTATGATAAATTGTGATGGGTGTCATGACTCAATTATAATTATAATTATGACTGAAAAAATCTTTACTTATGTATCAAAAGTGTTCAATTATAATCTCTTATGCTGTGTTTGGTTGGGGAATTTTGGGAAGGATTTGGAAAGAGAAATGAAAAAAGTTGGTAAAATATGAATAAAACATGCCTATATTTCACATAGTTTCACACACTTTTTTCCTTTCTTTTCTAAATCCCTCCCTAAATTCTTAAACCAAACACAACATTAAATTATAATAGAAAGTTCTGATTCAACACCATAATTTTTTATTTTTTTTTGGTAAACTCCGGGCCAAAGCCAAAACTAAAGAATAACACACCAATCCCCCCGTATGACACTTTCTAAAGCTGTAGCCAGAACAGAGGGATCCGCTACCAGATATTCCCCGTCAGCATCTATGCCAAGGGCCCCTTTTGCAAACAGATCAGCACAAACATTAGCTGCCGCCAAATTCGTTGAGGTCATGATTTACGAGATTAATAGGGTGGTATTAATAATTTTATTAAATTAGTGTGGTATTGACTATTCAATTGGATTAATATTCATTGAATTAATAATCTCACCCCTACCCTATTACTAATAATCTTACAAATTTATTAGATTAATTATCCATTAGATTAATAATCCTAAATCAAAATATTAAAACAAACATAGGATAATTGGGTTTACGGATTAATAATTCTAATCTCATGCTCTAATCCACCCAATCAAACATGCCCTGAAGGTCACACTCCCAACTGTATATGATATACTATTTTTGAAGGGTGTGTATTATAGTATTATTTTTTAAGAGAAAAAAAAAAAAGAAACTAAAAAAAATGGCAACTAGTGTAGTGATGTATATGATATATTATTTTTGAAGGGTGTGTATTGTAATATTACTAAAAAAAAAAAAAAGCAGCGAAACTAAAAAAAAATGGCAACTAGTGTAGTGAACTTGGGTTTGGTGCTGTTGGGAGCTTGTGAAGGTGTATTCCAAATTTATTTTAATAATTTAAATCGTTCATAGTATATGGTTTGTTGAATAGATCATTTATGAAAAATAATTCAAATTACTTAGACATCTGTAACTCATAATAAGCCACATTTGTGTGTAAGAAGAATAAGCGGCTAACATAATTTTAATAATTTTTTTAAAATTATTATTCGTCTTGATCATGAAATTATACTTGTCTGATTAATTTTATTTTTTATATTGATAATATAATCGACGAATCCAATAATATAAATGAATCAGATTATCAAAATATCATTAGAATAAACTTTACAAGATATGATAGCACGAATGTTGTCATAGCACTCGTCCCAAATCCTTGGTGTATTTTCACATGTCACGTTGGATTAATCGTTACGTTTTTCTTTAATAGTTTTCAAAGTAATTGAAAACAAAAAAATTGCATTATAATGCACCAAAGAACATGAGTTTGCCAAATAATGACATTTTAAGTCTTAAAAAGTATAATATTTGTAAAAAAAAAATGTTTAAAAAATAATATTTGGTCACTTTTCAGCTTTGTTTGTTTTGATTTTCAAAATCTGTTTTTAGAAGAAAAAAATAACAAATTTAAAATTAATTATATGGTTAAAAAAAATAAAAAAAAATTGTTATCATTTTTATATGGTTCTATTTTTAAGAGGGCACAAATAATTTTTAAAAATACGTATTTAATATTTATTTTTGTTAAATTAGTTTCTATTGTTTTTTAAAAAAAAATTGTCAAAATAGTTTCAAAAAATCAAACCAAACATGTGACATACAAAATGTGATAAGGTAATTTAATTACCAAACATATATTGTTTGTGTGATTATTAAGTGAATAAAACAATCAGAATTAGTAGAGATCCAGTATTTTAAAATTTTAAATTCACTCACAATGAACTGTCAAACTAGTTGAATCTTATATAATTAAATTTGTAATAAAATAAAAATTCATGCATAACATGTTATGTCGTGAATCAAATAAAAGAATATATTTTAGGAATCTCAAATATTTTACTTAAAAAATAGAATTAATTACACCAAAATCCTCTCAACTATTAATGAATATATTTATATTTATGTTTATTAAAAAGATTAAAATATACAAATTTATAAATAACAATAAATTAATATTCATAAATAATTAAAAGAGTTCTTAGTGTAATTAATTAAAAAATACGATTGCATAATTGAAACATTACCAAAAACATGTGAAGTAAGTTTGACTCTCAAACTAAAGGAGTAGTTGGTATATGCAAAAACTTATTCCACATTTTTCATATACGATGTAACAGCTTTTAATAAGTAGATTAGATTAGAGCAGCTAAAAGAAGGCAGTTGAAAGGCTAAAGAGCCTTTAATCCCCATCTTCACCAAACTTTGCCTTGTTGGAGTTTTCTAGGTGACTCGTCACTCGGTGGTTAGCCATGGCATTTGACCCTAAAAAAGCATAGGGACTACTCCTTTCTCACCAAACATTTTATGATAATGATTAATATATATATATATATATATAATCAAAAAAAAAAAAAAAGAGAGTAAATTACACTATCTTTTTTGAGATTTAAAAAAAATTACAATAAGTCTTATAATTTTAATATAATTATAATAGTTGATTTTTATTAAAATACAAATATATAAGATAAAATATATATTTTAATATAAAAGAGATGGTAACATCATTTTATCGTTTATAAGACTAACGAATTTCTAATAAAAAGAGGGGCAAGTGTTATATGAATTAAAACCTTAGAGTAATTATGTCAAAGTAATTATGTCAAATTTATAAAACTTATTGTAATTTTTTTAAATCTCAAGAGAGGTCAGTGTAATTTACACACGCAAACACACACACACACACAAAAGTAGGTACAAAATTTTTATATAGAATAATATTATATATTATTAATTTTTTTCATTTAAAATGAAAGTAATTACCATTGTTCTAATAATTTTACAAATATTATTGTCACATCATCCTTGCTACGAATTATGTACAAAATTTCTTTTAAGTGTATTATTTTTTAATATTTTAAATTTTTATATTTCCTTTGTTTTGGGTCAATATTTGAATACTTCTGTGTTGAATCTCAAACAAATGTCTTAAAGTTTATCATTATCTGTAATTGTTTTTTAAAAAATTACACTAAGTTGTAATCCCCCTATAATTTTTTGTAATCTTAATATAATTTTGTTCTTATAATTAAGTCATTTTTAATCATAATTAAGAGTACCACAATGGATCATAAATAAATAATATTTAAAATATAATAAAAGACCACTTTGATCATAAACAAAATAACGGCCGCAATGGATTAGAACTAAGGCCAGAAATTACATAAGGCCAGAAATTACATCATGTGGGAGCCGATTATAATTGGATCAATAGGGACGAACAGACGAGTCCAGTCCGGGATATAATCTTTATTCGGCATTGATCTTAGTCAATTGAAGAGCCGAATAAAATAATCGGTTTTCCAATCAGTAGAACAAAGGCCGAGTAGAAGTACATGTAAAGGATCGAGGATGGGCCTGGCCCTATGGCCCAAAGAGAATAATATAAATACAGGATCATCAGTCAAAGAAAGATATGTGAGAACTAGGGTGCTTAACTTCAGATACAAGCAATCAAGAGAGTATACACTAACTTATCCATCGGAGTGCTAATTCCAGCACCCCCGACCGGAGTGTTCATTTCTTTTCAGGTGACTAGCTAAGGATCACGAGCGTCCCCCATGATCAGAAGAGTATTTCCAAACCACATCCCCACAATTGGCGCCGTCTGTGGGAATACTCAAGTACATCCATGGTGGGCGTAACGGAAGACCCTTCAATAGTCACTGACGAGACCACATAGAGAGACGACCTCACTCCAACGAACATGCTCGGACCGGAGACTATCGCTGCAAGACGCGCCTTGAACTTCGGCTCACCCTCGACTTCAGCGCATGAGACAATGCAAGCGATCATAGAACAAGCAAAGCAAAACGAACAGAGGTTGGAGAACATGATCGCTGAGAACGAATGTCTCCGTCAGGATTTGGCCTTGGAGGTGGCGAAGTCCAAACAAGCTGTACGCCAAGATCCAGAACGACCTCTGAGGGCAGGTGGTTGACGACCTGGACCCCGACAACAAGACACTGATAGCGACTCCGACTCTTTATCCCCGGAGCCCAAGAAGAAGGGACGACCCGAAACTACCAGTTCCTCTGAAGAGAGTCCACGTATAAGGCATAAGCGAAGAAGAAACAGTTCAGACGAAGAAGACCAGCACGATCCCTTTGTACGACGGATTGCAAGGACAATACTACCCAAAAAGTTCAAAGCCCCGTCGTTCACCTTGTACGACGGGAAATCGGATCCCACGGATCATATCCGTCACTATAAGCAAGCCATGACGTTGCATGCAGATGACGAAGCTCTCATGTGCAAAATATTTCCAAGCAGTTTAGGACCACTAGCTATTAGGTGGTATTATAAACTGGAGCCGGCTTCGATCAAGAGCTTCCACCAACTCCAAAAATCCTTCAGGGCAAGGTTCATCACTAATGAGGTCCAGCCAAAGCAAGCTGATTCCCTCTGGGCAATGCAGATTCAACCGGGGGAAACCCTTCGTGCATATTCGGCGCGGTATTGGGAGTGTTTTAATCTGGTAGATGATTCTTGCAATGACTCCATGGCCATTACTGCCTTCAAGATGGGGTTGCATCCCGACAGCACCCTCCGCAGCTCTTTGACCAGACGGCCTCCAAAAACGGTCTGGGCGTTGATGAAAAAAGTTGAGGAATATTGCAAAGTCGAAGATGATGCCCTCCGGGTCAAAGACGGGAATAAGCCACTAAGTCGGCCCCGCCTGAGGTTGTGCAGCTGATAAACACCGTACCACCACGGAGCCCCAAATCACGGAATCGAACCAAGCGAGATCGAAGATGGGATTCACGCAGATCAAGCGACCAGTGTCCACACCGAGCTAATGAGCAGCTTCAAGTGGATAGTAGGCGCGCGAGGCGCGCCGACAAAAAATACACGGAGTTATTGGAGCCGATCAGTGCGGTTATGGCTAAGGTTCAACACCTCTCATTCTTCAAATGGCTATAAAAAATGGTGGGACCTCCCGATACGACGAGATGGGATAGGCGGTGTGAGTATCATAATGACCACGGCCATGATACCGACAGTTGCTATGCATTGAAAGACCACCTAGAGGAGTTGGTACAAGACGGTCGACTTCAGCAACATGTCCAAAAGAACTCGACCAAAACAGTTGCCCTTCGGCAGGACTTACCCTCGCTCGGCGTCATCCATATGATATATAGCCTGCCGACAGCCCTAACCGTGCATGCAATTCAGTTGCACCCAATAACCCAAAAGCACATCACACCAGCAAAACAGCCCCATGAAGCGCCGAGTATTACCTTCAACGATTCTGATTTGATCGGCGTAACGCTCCCCCACATTAATCCGTTGGTTATTGAACTGCGCATAAATCGGTTCACCGTTGAGCGCATACTCATTGATCCAGGGAGCACATCGGAAGTTATGTATTACAAGACATTCACTAAACTCGGCTTCTCCGAATCGGATCTTTCTCTGGCTCCTTATCCACTATTCGGCTTCAACGCCAATCCAAAATACCCGTTGGGAAAAATCACACTACCCGTTCGAGCAGGCTCCCGAACAATGGATATGGAATTCTTGGTCGTCAAGCTGCCATCACCGTATAATCTCATCATGGGGCGAACTTGGTTGCATACTATGCAGGCCGTGCCGAGCACCTATCATCAGCTGCTACGCTTCCCGACAGAACGCGGCATTGAGCAAATCCGTGGCCCCCAGAAATCGGCACAAGCATGTTATCTTCTTGCTGAAAAGACGCCAAGAGAGTTGCAAGTGAATTCTATTGAGGTGCTGGATCAAGAGAGCCTCGACGATGTTGGGTGGCTCCCAAGTGAAAAGGCCACAGAAGTCTTAGATCGAGTTGAAATTGACGGAAACTGACAAGTTCTTCATGATCGGCGCTTCCCTAAATCAAGCTGACAGACAGCAGCTAATTTCCTTCATACTCGGCAACCGTGATGTATTTACGTGGACTCCATACGAGATGCCGAGTGTAGATCCGTTTGTTTCGCAGCATCGTTTAAATGTTGACCCTAAATGCAAGCCGATTATTTAGAAGAGCCGGCGTTCAGCCACAAAGCACATTGCCGCCGTTGTTGAAGAGGTTGACCGGTTGCTTGACGCCGAGGCAATTAGGGAAGTGACCTACCCTACATGGCTCTCGAATACTGTGGTTGTGAAGAAGAAAAATGGGACTTGGCGAGTCTGCGTTGATTTCACAGACCTAAACAAAGTCTGCCCCAAAGATTGTTTTCCTCTCCCCAGAATAGACCAACTTGTAGATGCTACGGCACGTCATCAGCGTATGAGCTTCCTCGATGCCTACAGAGGCTACCATCAAATTGCCATGCATCCAGAGGACCAAAACAAAACTGCATTCCTCACCCCAAGAGGAACCTATTGCTATAAGGTTATGCATTTTGGACTGAAGAATGCAGGGGCAACTTACTAGAGACTAGTTACCACCATGTTCAATAAGCAACTCGGCCACACTATGGAAGTGTACATTGACGATATGGTGGTCAAGTCCAAGGAAGAGCAGAATCATATAGTCGATCTTGAAGAGACATTCGACATTTTACACAAATATAGAATGAAGTTGAACGCTTCCAAATGTGCATTTGGGATCGGCTCTGCCAAATTCTTAGGTTACATTGTCAACCACCGAGGAATCGAAGCCAACCCAAGACAAATCACAGCAATCCTGGAATTCGGCTCCCCTCGATCGATAAAGGAGGTTCAGAAGTTAATAGGGATGGCCGCTACACTCAACAGGTTCATCAGTCGTTCCACGGACCGCTGCTGACAATTCTTTCATACACTACGGCAGGGAAAGGCTTTTGAATGGTCCGTCGAGTGCGAAGCCGCTTTCAACAGCCTAAAGACCTACCTCCGATCAGTTCCACTCTTGACAACACCTTCGGCAAGTGACTCGCTCATTTTGTATCTGGCAGTTTCCGACTGGGCCGTCAGCGCCGTACTAATAAAGGAAGAGCTGGGGGAGCAACGACTAGTGTATTATGTGAGCAAGGCAATGGTTGACGCCGAAACACGCTACCTTCCGTTGGAAAAACTCATTCTGGCCCTCGTCATGGCAGCGAGAAAGCTAATGCATTACTTTTAGGGGCATACCATCGGGGTACTAACGGACCACCCCCTTCGGTCGGTACTCCGTAGTGCAGAAGCATCAGGGCGCGTTTCAAAGTGGGCTCTTGAACTTGGCCAGTATGATATTCAGTTCCTGCCTAGAACCTTAATCAAGGGACAGGTGCTTGCCAACTTTGTGGCCGAATTCACTGGGGGTCTCGCCGACTTCAAGTCTGATGAAATTCGACCTAAGCCGAACTGGAGAATTTATGTTGGGGACATTTGGTAGTTGTACTGTGATGGATCATCCAATCAACGGGGCAGTGGAGTCGGGGTAATAATCATGGCTCTCGACGGCGCAATAATTGAGCAGGCCGTCAAACTCGGCTTCGAAGCATCAAATAACGAGGCCGAATACGAAGCCCTTCTAATCGGTTTGCGGAATGCACATCTTCTGGGTGCTCAGTGCTTGATTGTATTTTGCGATTCAAAACTAGTGATCAATCAGCTAAAGGGGGAGTACGCGGCCAAAAATGACCGTATGGCGGCTTACATGAAAACGGCCAACTCTTTGCTGACTAAGTTTGACCACCACAAATTGAATCAAATAACACGTTGTAGACACCCCATTTTTGACCGACCTTAAGACTCAGACGTCATCGATTGAGCGCTCGGTGATGGTGCATGTTGTGCTCGTTTAGAGGTTTCGAAGTTTTGGCTGAGAGCCTTGCCTCCGGGCCTCTGAACTCTTTTGTGCTTTGGCTCGGTTTGCGGACCAAGTCTTGTTTTCCCTTCTTGGAGGGAGGGAGTGGTCTTGTAGACCATCTCTCTGTAGTCGTAGACTACTTTTCGTGGTCGTAGGCCACTTTTCTCGTTTGGAGACTAGTTTCCGATTTTTAGAGTCTTTGGCCGTGCGCCTTGTCTCGGGACCGCTTAACATTCTTCGTTTGGCGTGGTTTTTGAACCACATTTTGTTGCCTCTGCCTAGAGGAACACTGTGGTCCGGGAGACCACTTTTGTGGTTGCATACCACTTTTGATGCTCGTCAGCTAGTTTTCGGGGCTTTCGGCCGCGTGCTTTACCTCTCGATCTCTCGTCTTGCATCTGCTTTAGTTTGTTTTTGGTACAAACCTTGTTTTCCTTGTTTGGAAGGTGGTACAAGGGTGGGAGACCACTTTTTCTCCTTGGAGACCACTTTTCCTTTTTCCAGCCGGTTTTCTTGTCAGATAACTGGCTTTCTTGGTCTTTGGACCATCTTTTCTAGTCGACCACCATATCACCACCTTGCATTTAGTGTGTTGACCTCTCCCACCGATAGCCAACTAGTTTTTACTCTAGTTGACCACCTAAAGTGGTTGGCCAACCACTTTTACTAACAGGCCGACCACTTCAAGTGGTCGGCTGCTTTTTAACACCTTTTTGGAGATATTTTCCTCCAGCTGGCACAGCTGGAAGACTTTAGGGCCATCCTCCATACACGTGTATGGAGGGATTTGCTTGGTGCTTAGCTTCTCTTAGAAGCTTTGCCTTTCCTCTTTTATAAGAGGGAGGCTCCTCCTCCCTCCTCAAGGTCAGAAAATCTGAGGGAGGAGGATAGATATAGTGTTGTATCTATATTGCCTTGTTTGCTTCATTTTTGTGCTCAAAAGTGTAGATTTGTCCTAGTTTAACACGCAAACACACACTTAAACACCTTGCTTGTGTTGTTGAGGCTCCTTGAGGTTGTTTTTGGTGTTCTTGGACTGGTTAAAGTTCAAAAAGGCTGCTGGAGTTGCAGTTATAAAGAGGGTCTTCAAGGGTGAGCTTTTGACCTTTAAATCCCCCTTTCTTGCTTAAGCTTTTAGCCTATCTTGCATGCTGTTTTAAGCTTAGCTCATAACTGATAAAAGTTCTGTTTTTGCATGCTTTTGATCTATGTTTAAGATCACTTTTGTGTTTGGGGTTGTTTACCCCCTCTTAAGCCTTGTTTGGCTTTGTTTTTGAGCCTTTTTTGTGAGCTTTGGGACCACCTTGTTTTGGCCTTCTCACCACTGAAATCCAAAGGGATTTCAGTGGTAGGGATGGTGTTTTAAGGTCCTAAGAAGGGGAGGGCCATCCCCTCTCCTTACATCTTCAACACATGCCTTCATATGCCTAATGTTTGAGCATCTTTACTAAGTGTATGTTGACCATATCTTAGCTTGTATTTGTGGTTATTTTGCTGAGGCATACCACTGTTTTTGCTTGCTTTGGTCACCCCATGCATGGTTAATACACTTGTAGTGTAAATCTTAGCTTTGTATGCTTCATGAAGTAGCATGTCATTCTAGCTTGTTTTCTTTCCATTTCAGCATGTTTTTGGTAATGCTTTGCCATGTCATGACTCTGTTTTGGTTTGGTTTGGTTTGGTTAGCCTTTGCATGCTCCTTGCACTTGTAGTGCAATCTCATGAAATAGCCTAACATGCATCATGTTGTAACATGTCATTTTAGCATGCTTTTGGCTTAGCTTAAAGAAGATTTTGCTCATGTTTTACCATGTTTAAGGTCTGATTTTAGTTGTTTTGGTCATGCATGACTTGCTTTGTATAGCCTTGGTTCAATCTAGCTTGTTAGCTTTGTGTTTTGAATCCTTTAGCATGCATTACTTGGCCTATTTCAGGGCTTGTTTGGGGTGTACTAAATAAGTGTACTTTTTATCTTTTTAGACTAAAGAGTTGAGGTTGAAAATATGAATGTTTGGGTTAACTTTTTGACTTTTTATGGAAAAATGTGTAATAAAAAATTGTAAAAATTGGTTTGTAGGGAAAATTAGAATTGGAGTTGTGCAGCCGTATTTGTTGACTTTTGGTGAATATGATAACTTTTTAACTTTTTGAGTAACTTTTTGACTTTTTGGCTTTTGGGGGTATTCCCAAACTTGGCCTCAGTGATTTGGCATCACTTGTTATGTGATTTCAGTCCATGTTTCATGGCCATGCATTCACATTTGTTACCTATTCAATGCATTGGAGGGTTGGTCCATTTATGCCTTAACATGAACTGTTGCGTACGCCTTCATGCCATAGCTTGCGAGCCATCATTTCAGTGGTTATTTGGGGTTATTATGCCATGATATAACTCTAATTTTTGTTGCTTGAGTCATACCATGCTTGGTCCTAATAGGTGTAGTGTAATCCACCTTATTTGCCTTGCATGTATTATGCCTTATGCCCTTCATGCTAGCATGTTTTGGCTTCCTTCCATGCATGTTTTAGACTCATTTTAACATGTTCTAGGACTATTTTGGGTTTCCTTAATCACATGCTTCATGTTTCGTATACTTGTAGTACAAGTGCTCTTGCTTGCTTCAAGCTTTGAGCATCATTGCAAGCTTCATTTGTGTTATGTACATGATTTAGCATCATCTAGCATGACATTTCAGAGCATTTAGCATTGCCATGTCCCCACTTCATTCATGTTTTGAATGCCTTTGAGTATTGTCCATGTTTACCTAGCTTATGCCTTAGCTCGTATGCTTGCATGCCTAGGCCTTTGGGCCCTTATCTCAGCATGTTTTGGTCCTTGTTTTGACCTACTTGAGCTCTGTCCATGCTTAGTTCATGCTTTTGAGCATCATTGCATGCCTCCTTTGTGTTGCTCTTTGCTAGCTTTCATGCCTTAGGACCCTAGCATGCTTTACTTATGTTGTTTGAATGATTTGGCATCATTTCTTGCTTCACTTCAGTGCACTTAGTGTTGTTACACTTCCACTTTTGTCACTCATTGAGCACTCTTGAGAGTTGTGCTATTTGGCCTCTTTGATGGCCGATACATTGTGCATGCATGCCTTGCTTTATGTGCCTTCATTTCATCACCAATGGCCACTGATTTGGGCATGCCTGAGGTCTGTCCATTTCGGTTTAAGTCCATTGAGTATATGGTTTGCATGTTGTTGCATGCTTAGTGTATTGCATATTGTTGCCCTTGTCGCATTGCATTGTGCACGCTTGCATTACATTGTGTGGAGAACCTCATTGATTGCCTTGCATTGAGTATGCCATCTAGTTCTTAGCATTTAGCATTGTGTATGTCATGTTATTCCTTGCATTGTGTATGCTAGGTTGCTAGTTGCATTGTGTATGCCATGTAGATCATCGCATTATGCATGCCACGTTCATCGCATTGTGTATGCCTTATACCTTGCATTGTGTATGTTTAGGTTACATCATTGCATTGTGCATGCTAATTGATATTTGCATTGTGCATGCTAGTTGTTGCACGCATTAGTATTGTGCATGCCATTACCCTTGTTAGGTTGTTCAAGTTGCATTCTAAGGTTGCATTACATTGCATTATGCGTGCCATATTATGTGTTGCATTGTGTTTGGAATAGGAGTTAGTCCAAACACGAGAAATGAGGGACGTTTCATACTTAAAGTGATGAAACGTGCCTCAAATTCGGGTCGCCGACGCAGTTGATCATACATGATAGAGTTTTAGGCTTTATGTGTTTATTTGTGCATTCATTTTCATATTGAATTGTGCAACTTCGCCTCTCGACCATCATGCATCGAGATGCGTGATTGGTGGCCCGAGGGTCGAGAACCTACACTTCCTTGAGTTCATGACATGATAGGGAGGGTGGTTGTGCACACATATCTTGCAAATACATTGCCATGCCCTTTCTTGCTCTATGTTGCAGAAAACTGGGATTTAGCAGCAACAACTGGCCGGCCAGCCAGAAAAAGTAGCTGGCCGACTACTTTGCTGGTTTTTCAACAACCAAAAGTGGTCGGCAGGTGTTTCTAGAGACCAAAAGTGGTCGGCCACACTCCCACAGGATTCCCAAGGTGGAGTTTCATCTTTCTGGAGCTTGGTGCAAGTTTCTGAGGACAAATGAAAACAGAGGCAAATTGGGGCATCGCATTGGATTTCCGAACGAGGCGACTGGGCTTGCATACTCCAGTCTTCTCCCTCGAGAACCTCTTGTTTTACTGCTTTCCTTAGCTGCCATGCTTAGATAGCTTGCTTTTGCTTTGGTTTGTACTTTATTGGTTAATGCGTTTAGCTATTTCAATTCGTTTTGTAATAATTAGTTAACTAGGATTAGTTAATTAATTTGTTGTGTAATAATTATTTTAATTAGCTTAGATTAGCTAGTTAGCTTCTTATTCGGTCCCTCCCTCGAGAGGGCATATTGTTGTAATAAGCGTGCGTGTGTGTGATGCATGTCTTTCAACCTCCATTTCTTTCTCCCTTTTACTTAACCGCTCATGATGGTTAGTTTTAGGGTATATTTCGTTTAGCATACCTTATGTTTGCATGCGTGCATCTATTCATCTGTCTTGCATGCACCAGGCTCGGCGCATCATACTAACTGCATTGTATTTTAATTCCAATTTGAATACATGTA
Organism: Camellia japonica; assembly: GCA_030407325.1. Classification (NCBI taxonomy): domain Eukaryota; kingdom Viridiplantae; phylum Streptophyta; class Magnoliopsida; order Ericales; family Theaceae; genus Camellia; species Camellia japonica. The sequence goes on along the minus strand of JAPPVO010000016.1, from coordinate 75,798,047 downwards.
CCAAGTTGCATTTCACATGACATTCTAGAATAGTCGAGCCTATTTTAAGTTGCATTTTCACATGTGTTGCATTAGCCATTTTAACATGAACTAGGATCATACATGATTTCTAACTAGTTCCTTGTTTTGGCTCGAAGTACAATGTAAGTGTTTATGCTTTAGCATCTTGCACGTATGTGAGTGTTAACATGACAGCATGCTTGCCATGAGGCTAGTTGCTTATGTGATATAACTGCCTGAATGCCTGTGGGTGAAGGTTGGATTACCTGAATTGGGACAATTCATCAAAATCCGCATTTTAGCCTTCTTGCGAGTAGCAAACTTCAAACCATTTTCCAAACAAACGGATATGCGATGCTTTGTTTCAAATTAGGCGATCTAGTCTATACTTGTGTGGTGTGCGCATCACATAGTAATTCTAGCTAATTAACTGGAATAAGAACACATGTGTTTTCAAAAACAAGATATCATGCTTAGTACAGGCCGATCTTTGATCAGGCAAGCGGGGGTGTTCATAGATGACCTTCCCCAATCGTATCCAAGTTCCCGAGCCGAGGCAACTTTGGTGATGACGAACACGTGGCCTTAGGCACGAGTCAGGGTTTCCTAAATTTCTCCAAAATAAAATATTTAGGTGGTGACTCTGTATCTGGCAAAGCAGTCCATGTTTGGCACTTCTTTATAAAAATCAGTTTTCCAAAATGATTTGCCGGATTTGGGCTCTTTGGTGATTTATCGGTCTCACATCGCACATTGTGAGATTAGATTCAGAACCGTGACATTTGAGTCGGAACTATAGTAGCTAGAGAACAAAACGAGATTTCCTCAGGAGTTCTTCGGAGCGCGTCTACACACGTGATCAGAACACACATGCAGATGTCCTGGCTTGCCTAGCCTCCGCCATTAACTCAGAGATTAAACGGACCATCGAAGTAGGTTTCATACCGGAACTGAGCATTGGCCCTTCGGAGGAAGTCCAGGTCAATATCATAGAGTCAGGACCGAGTTTAATGGACCCCATTGCTGCATTCCTGTCTTCTGAGCAGCTCCTAGCGGACAAGAAAGAAGCGCACAGGCTGCGAAACAAAGCCCTGCGATACTACTTGGATCCGCAAGGAAAGCTTTATAATAAATCCCTTTCTGGCCCATACCTAGAATGCGTGCATCCGGACAAAGTCAAAGAGCTTCTGATTGAAATACATGAAGGCGGTTGTGGCGCACATTCTGGCGGGCGCTCTTTGGCTCATCGAGCTGTAACACAGAGGTATTATTGGTTGACAATGAGAGCAGATGCCGAATGTTATGTGAAAAAATGTGAACAATGCTAGAAGTTCTACCCCTTAACCCATCTACCTGCTGAAGGGTTAAGCTTTATCACCAGTCCCTGGCCGTTCGCCCAGTGGCGACTTGATATCGTCGGACCATTGCCGAGGGCCCTAGGGAACAAGCGGTACTTGATTGTCGCGACTGATTACTTCACAAAATGGGTTGAAGTGGAGGCATTAACGCACATTCGAGATGCTGATGTTAAGCGCTTCGTATGGAGAAATATCATAACATGATTCGGCATCCCAAGAGCACTTATCTCAGACAACGGCACCCAGTTTGATTGCGGCATGTACCGAGAGCTGTGCAGCAAGTATGGTATCTGGCCTTACTTTTCCACGCCGGCTTACCCACAAAGCAATGGTCAAGCTGAAGCCTCTAACAAATCCATCTTGGACGGCATCAAGAAGAGGCTGGAGAAAGCTAAAGGCAAATGGGTCGAAGAATTGCCGAGTGTGCTGTGAGCTCATCGAACTATCCACTAGGGAAACGCCGTTTGCTTTATGCTTTGGAACCCAGGCAATCATACCCCTGAAGATCGGCCTCCCGACCTTGAAATCGAAAGTTTTTTATATGGGCCAAAACGACATGATGCTGGCCTTAGATTTGGTTCTAATTGAAGAACGAAGAGACCGTGCCCTTACATCCATGGCACGGTATCAACAGCAGCTTGCTAAGTCGTATAATCAACGTGTTCAGCTGCGCCGCTACACACCAGGAGAGTTGGTCCTGAAGAAAGTACTTCTAGCTGCCAGGAAACCAACTGATGGAAAATTGGGTCCTAACTGGGACGGTCCCTATCAGGTCGATTCGATCGCGGGAGTAGGGGCATATCGGCTCAAAGACATGTCTGGAAGGAGCCTGCCACAGCATTGGAATTCAACGCACTTGCGTAAATTCTATCATTAAACCCGACCTGTGGGAAATGATACTAGTTTTGAATGGTTCACCATGTATATATTTCACTTTTGCAATGCAAAGTTTCCGGTTTCCTCTTAATGCAATTCAGTTCAAAAGTCTCCGGATTTGGAGCCCCTTTTGTGCATGTCACTTTTGGGCTGATTAAGTCTTCGGATTCAGAGCCCCATTGTTGCATGACATCTTTGGGCCGATTAAGCCTCCAGATTCGGAGCGCCCTTCGTGGATATCACGATTGGCCAAACCAAGTCTCCGGATTCAGAGCCCCATTGGTGCATGACATCTTTGGGCCGATTAAGCCTCCAAATTCGGAGCGCCCTTCGTGGATATCACGATTGGCCAAACCATGTCTCCGAATTCAGAGCCCCATTGGTGCATGACATCTTTGGGCCGATTAAGCTTCCAGATTCGGAGCGCCATTCGTGGATATCACGATTGACCAAATTGTCTCCGGATTCAGAGTGCCCTTCGTGGATATCACGATTGGCTAGGTCTCCGGATTCGGAGCCCCATTGGTGCATGACACCTTTGGGCCAATTAAGCCTCCGGATTCGAAGTGCCCTTCGTGGATATCACGATTGGCCAAACTAAGTCTCCGGATTCGGAACCCCATTGGTGCATGACATCTTTGGGCCGATTAAGCCTCCGAATTCGAAGCGCCCTTCGTGGATATCACGATTGGCCAAGTCTCCGGATTCGGAGCCCTATTGGTGCATGACACCTTTGGGTCGATTTAGCCTCCGGATTCGGAGCGCCCTTCATGGATATCACGATTGGCCAAGTCTCCGGATTCGGAGCCCCATTGGTGCATGACACCTTTGGGCCGATTAATCCTCTGGATTCGGAGCCCCATTGGTGCATGACACCTTTGGGCCGATTTAGCCTCCGGATTCGGAGCGCCTTTCGTGGATATCACGATTGGCCAAGTCTCCGGATTCGGAGCCCCATTGGTGCATGACACCTTGGGCCGATTTAGCCTCCAGATTCGGAGCGCCAATCGTGGATATCACGATTGGCCAAGTCTCCGGATTCAGAGCCCCATTGGTACATAACACCTTTGGGCCGATTTATCCTCCGGATTCAGAGCCCCATTAGTGCATGACACCTTTGGGCCGATTTATCCTCCAGATTCGGAGCGCCCTTCGTGGATATCACGATTGGCCAAGTCTCCAGATTCGGGTCCCCATTAGTGCATGATTGGCATTCAAAAAGAAATGGGGCAAGCTGTATAAACGCGTAGTGAAACATGCCGTATAAACATAGGCTGAAACATGTGAACATTTAAAATAAAATGTGTCCTTAGATTAATCGATTGGTATGCAGTGTACTAATATAATTAGAAAATACGCTAACACTTGAAAACACTTGAAGTAAAAAATGTACTATTATTTAATTAGCCAATAATTACATAATTTTGCATTACAAGGTCTACAATGTCTACTTTGAGCATTACAATGTCTACTTTTATCCGGCGTCTCCCTCATCGTCACTCTTCTCGACTTCGAAGGCGGAAAAGGGGAAGTGATCACGTTGGTGCAACGGTAACGCCGAATCAATGCCCACTGCTCGGAGAGCCTCCATGGCTTGAAGTGCCTTGATCCAACCGTGCTTAAATCCACGATTTTCACATCGGCAAACTTCCTCGGCGAGCTTTTCCCTGGTCTTCTCTATTCTTACTTTTCGGCCTTCATGGAAGCCTTTTTCATAAGCCCTTCCCTTCGCGGACTCCATGGCAAACATGCTCGCCGTATCATGATCGACAATTGCATTACTGATAAGGCACTGGGTCACCCTTTCTTCCACAACAGGGTTAGCTTGTCCGGCTGGTTGTGTCTGATCGGCCTTGACCTTCCTTAGCTCGCGCTCAGCCGCTTTCGCGCGAGCTTCCAAATTTCGAATGCGTTCATCATTCTTCTCTATTTCTCGTCGCGTAGCACGAAGGCACATACCGATTTCATAGGCGGTGTACAGCCTTTTCACCGCCCCATGAACGCCCTCTCGAAACACGTCGAAGTCAGGTCGACCAACCATCGACTGCTGGACTTCTGGCGGGAAAATCTGTCGCGCAAATTCGACCGCCACGTTCGGGTCACAAATGATGGAATCTGCCTTTGTCATCGGCTTATTCCCAACGAAAACAGAAAAGCTTAATGGGCGTGGTGGTCCACTGGCCTCACTTCGCAAACGAGTGGAGCTCCCCTGTTGGCATTTCTTCTTTCTTGGTGACCTGCTTCGTCGACGCGGAGAGTGACGCCTCTCGTGCTCTACAGATGCCCTACCTCCTGTACGGGAAGGCTCGCCACCTCGATTCATTGATGAGTCTAGCTCCGCCAGAGTTCTGCCCTCTCCCTTACTATTAAAGAAAAGTCTGGTTGACATTCACACTTTTCCGGCCACGAAGGACGAGCAGAATCGAGTCGCTTTATGAAACTCAAATGGAAACCCCCCTTTTTAATCACTCAGGAGTGTACCCCACTCCCGAGGCGATCTCATCAATGCGCACACTCCTGCAACCACCGATATTCGGCATTGTTGATTCATTCCGATATTCGGCATTGTCAATACATTTCGATCTAGGAGATATATTCGACTTTCGGAGCTCATTGGCTGGGACAAGGTCAGATTTATTAATGAACTAATGATATTCGGCTTTAGGAGTTCATACATTGGCTGGGGCAAGGTCAGATTTATTAATCTAATCGGCCAAATAGCTAAGCCCGTTGCCGATCGATTTGTGCCGCAACCACTCCATGAATTAATGATATTCGGCTTTCGGAGTTCATACATTGGCTGGGGCAAGGTCAGATTTATTAATCTAATCGGCCAAATAGCTAAGCCCGTTGCCGATCTATTTGTGCCGCAGCCACTCCACGAACTAATGATATTCGGCTTTCGGAGTTCATACATTGGCTGGGGCGAGGTCAGATTTATTAATCTGATCGGTCAAATACCTAAGCCCGATGCCGATCGATTTGTGCCACAGCCACTCCATGAATTAATGATATTCGGCTTTCAGAGTTCATACACTAGCTGGGGCAAGGTCAAATTTATTAATCTGATCGGCCAAATAGCTAAGCCCATTGCCGATCGATTTGTGCCGCAGCCATTCAATGAACTAATGATATTCGGCTTTCGGAGTTCATACATTGGCTGGGGCAAGGTCAGATTTATTAATCTGATCGGCCAAATACCTAAGCCCAATGCCGATCGATTTGTGCCGCAGCCATTTCATAAACTAATGACATTCGGCAAGATCACATTTATTAATCTGATCACATTTATTAACCCTTAGTTATCTAATCGGCAAGTGTACACGAACGTTTAGCTACCGCGCAACAGACAGCAATAATTTTACCCAAAACAGTAAAAACAAAACAGTAATCTTCATTGATAACAACAATTAAATACTGTAAATAATGCAAGGCAAGGGAAATATTCATTCATAAATTGAATACAGCATAGTCATCATTTTATACATGAAGATTACCCTAAGTAAATAGATGTCTACTAAGAAAACAAAACATGTTTATAAGAACATACATTGAAAATACCTAACAAAACTAAAATGTCTCCCAAATCAATCCTCGGGATCAGACTTAAGCGGCTCAACGTCCACTTGCTCGTATGGAATTGGCATGGCCAATGTCACTCCAGCGGCAGCAAGGGCTTTGAGCCAGCCGTGTTTGAATCCCCGATTCTTGAATTTGGGAACTTCTTCTACATAGTTTTCAAGGGCGGCACTCTTCCTAGCCTTGAACGTCGCGGAAGCCTCGGAGTCGACTTTTTCCTTGGCCTTCTTCGACTCTTCCAATTCGGCCTCCAGCTTAGCAAGCACATCCTTGGCTAACTTGAGCGATTCCTCGCTCGCGTTTGCCCTCTCCTCGGCGTCGGATCTAAGCTGGTTAGCAGTCCGCGCCCTCCCATTCTCAGCTTCGGCTCGTGCACTTTCCATTGTGGCTCTCGCCGCTTCGAACTCGGCCATGCTCCTCTCACTCTCGACTTCCGACTTCAAACGGTTAATTCTTTCAATGGCATCATGCTGGCGACAGCCAATTTCAGCTATCCTTCCAACCGTCTGCAAAACAAGGAATTGGGATCGTCATACACCAAGAAATACCATATGCAAACTAAACCAAAACAATGAGTTAGGATCAAGTCACATACCAGAAGGGCCGACTGGGCAGCTAATGCTATTGCTACCAAATCTGGCTCCGCACGAAACGTTGCCTTGTCAGTCGGCAATGAGACCAAGGCAGCCAAGCTCAACGCTACAGCTGGATCTTTCAAGGCTGACGCTTCGGAGGAGATCGGCATGTTTTTTATTTTTGGTTCAACAACAAAAAGAGCAACCACACCCGACTCCTCTAAGCGTGGCCGTTTATTAACAAGGTTCTCCTCAGAGCCGGCCTCACTCTCGGCGGTACGTTTTTTCCCCGATCTTTTGGAATCGGCTATTCTTCTAGAATCGACCGTTCGGCATCCTTCTCCATCTCGGCCACATGAACTTGAGTCGTTTTTTCTACGATAATAGGTTCGAAAGATTCAGTCGAGGCAGGTCCAGAACGGATGGCCTCGGCTTTCCGTTGGGCGGCCATGCGTTCAACGTTTTTCTTTCGTGCCAACTGCGTGAGACTTTCCCTAGCCATACCCTCAGAATAAGCACCGGGAAGGTCTCCTAAATTTGTAAAAATATCTTCGAAGGAGGCGTCCCCTCGGCCTGATGTGGACGGAGGGTCGGACGAGTTGAGTCTGGCTTCCTCAAAGGCCGAGTTAAGAGCTTCGTCAACCTCTGCTGCCAGCTGGTTCGGGTCCTCGGCGATTGGTTCGGCCGCTTGTTCTTCTACGTGTTCCGAATCGGATGTTTCTAAACCAATCTGCCTTAAGTTCTTGAAGCTGGGGAAGATAAGGGCTGTAAGATGGTTGTCGCCTCGTGGTCTTGGAATGTTGTCTGCCGCCGAAAATGTCGTGTAAGTCGGCTCGTACCGCAGGAGAATGTAGGCCGCCCTCCTTTGTTTTTGAAGGTTTGGACGGCCGACGAACTGTAGCGCGGTTTTAATTTCTGCAAGCACAACGTCGTTGTCTGAAACCAATACTCTCTTCAAGTCGCTGCCTGCATAAACAAAGCGATTAGATGTATATAGTGCCGAATAAAGATATTGTAATAACAAAAACAAAAGTGATCTAATCGGCCACCTGGTTCGCCTTTTCGCCTTGGCACGGGGTCTAGGCGATCTTCATCCTCGCCGAATTCCCAATTGCCTCGGACAACAACCATCACGTCATCGACACGCTTGCTAGAGCTGGCAAGCATAGTCACTAAGTGATGATCAGTATCCTTGGCTCTAAGAAAGTAGCGTCCTAGCCGGCCAGTAGATTTGGCTAGGACATAACAATGCCGAACGACGGGTATACCTAAATTAATCCTAAGATGCTGGTTTAGCTCTACAATCCCCATTATGATGCGGAAAAAATTCACGTTGGGCTGGGAAAGGATTAGACCCCAATATCGAAGAACGGCCCTCAAAAACGGGTGAAGGGGAAAATAGACTCCGCCCTCAGCAATTGACAGGAGAGGAAAGACGATTGTGCTCTCATCATCCCTCTCCATATCAGTGGTGTTGTCTGCCAAAAGTGACAGATGAACGTCATCGGGAATGGAAAAATGGCGTCGAAAGCCGGAGATTCGATCCGCTGAAAGGAGCTCCTTCAGATGTTTTTCCATCCCGGCCAGCCCAAGGATTATGGGAAACTAAAAGCAAACAAGGAAGTGGGATCGGAAGTGAAGGAGAAGAAAACTTACAGGAGATGAAGGGGAAAACGAGAAACAAGGAGTTGCAGAAGCCGCGAAGTGAAGGAGTTGCACTAGAAGGCGAACCAGATATTTTTGAGTATTCAAAACATACATTCGAAGAGACAATTTCAAATCACATTAAATGGAGACAGTGTACGAAGAGGCGGGAAATCGTTATAATAACCAAAAAGCGTGTGCGCGTTCTGACACGCATTGGGAGGGGGATTAACCGCCGAATTTTTGACTTTCCAGGCTCAAAACCAAACACGCCGACTAACTGATGCTAGTGGGGTGTTTGGGGGGCAATTGTGGGAGCCGAATATAATTGGATCAATAGGGACGAACAGATGAGTCCAGTCCGGGATATAATCTTTATTCGACATTGATCGTAGTCAATTGAAGAGCCGAATAAAATAATCGACTTTTCCAATCAGTGGAACAAAGGCCGAGTAGAAGTACATGTAAAGGATCGAGGATGGGCCTGGCCCTAGGGCCCAAAGAGAATAATATAAATACAGGATCATCAGTTAGAGAAAGGTATGTGAGAACTAGGGTGCTTAACTTAAGATACAAGCAATCAAGAGAGTATACACTGACTTATCCATCGGAGTGCTAATTCCGGCACCCCCGACCGGAGTGTTCATTTCTTTTCAGGTGACTAGCTGAGGATCACGAGCGTCCCCCAAGATCAGAAGAGTATTTCCAAACCACATCCCCACACATCACAATGGTCATAACAAAAGAAAAAATAATCTTAGACCTCACAACACAATGAGTTATAATTACACACTACTTAACTCATAACAAAAAATAAAAAAATCCATAACCAAACATATGATATACTAAAAGAAAAATAAGAAAACAAGGTGTATATTGTAAAATTTGCCTTTTTACTTCTCTTTAATTGAAAGTTTAGCATAACTACACCAAAATGATTCGTTAGTTTCTTAAATATTCTCGGAGGGAAGTGCAATACAATGTACAAAACAGTTTTGGATACTATACCTTAAATTTGGATTTTAAAAAATCTAATTATTGTTTAACAATGAGTAAAATTGAAAACAATAAAATGAGAAGAAATTTAAAAAAAAAATTAAAATGGTTTTATGATAACACTTTTTACTAAAATTGGGATAGTTATTTAGTAATCCTGAAACATGTGACATTATGTACATGATGGACTGAACAAATCATATAGTCAAAAAAAAATTATAAGAGAGATATATTTACTCATCTTTGCTAAGTAGTTAGATAGAATGCTTTACTTGTTATGTGTCATAATTTTTCATTAATTAGAAATACCACATAAATAGTGTCACATGATACTTTAAGAATATTTAATAATTTTCCTTGAAATTAGTTTTCGCTTACACTATAACTCTACTAATTATTGGAATTAATCCTATTTATTAAAAATATGATTTACACTACAACAAATTCTTAGTTTAGTGATATTTAAAAGTGTCACAAAACTATTCTTGCAATGACATTTTTTTAATCTTGTGGCGTTTTAAACAAGTGCCATTGATATTCATGTCACGATAGAAACTAGTGACACTTCTAAGTGCCACTACCCCATGATAGTTTTGAGATCTGTGTGTGTCAATTTCCGACCACACTGCCAATCAAGCACTTAGCTGGAGAACACTGGCAGAATAGATTAAACTCGAACGACCTGTCACAAAAAGAAGAGATTCCGGCGGTGGTTCGTCCACCGGGGGCACTCCGACGATTAAGTCAGTTATCTTTCAAAGATATCAAAAGTGCTTAACTCACTATTCAGAGCATAAAAAGCATACCTTAGACCCATGAGGGTGCCTCTCTTTTATAGTCAACACAAACCTAGTCCTAATAGAAGCCTAGCTTCAATGGACTTAGGATTACTGCTAATCTTTGACTCCCAGTAGGATTAGGATAAACTCTCTAAGAGTCTTATCTTTACCCAAACTGAAGTCCTTTCTCATTCTAGGACTCTTGTCCCTTATCCGCTTATCCCGGATTCTGATATCTTCGTAGATAACCTCGGCCTAGCCGAGATGATCTCGGCGTCATGATCAGGACACGTGGCACCTCGGCTGGCACTTCGGTGACACCTCGGCCACGTGTTGTCATTCAAAAATTATGTCCCCACAACTGCCTCCTAGGTTTTATTACCTCGGCATCTTGAGGTGATGGAACCTATATCATTTCTTCCTTTAATCACGACCCCGGTTTAATTTCAGCTTGTAAATTTTTCTTAAAATTTCAACAAGTGTTAAACATGACCTCGGTTTAACTTCCACTTGTAAATTTTTCTTAAAATTTCAACAAGTGTTAAACATGTCCTTGGTTTAACTTCAACTTGTAAATTTTCTTTAAAATTTCAACAAGTGTTAAACATGACCTCGGTTTAACTTTAACTTGTAAATTTTCCTTAAAATTTCAACAAGTGTTAAACATGACATGACCTCGGTTTAACTTCAACTTGTAAATTTTTAAAATTTCAATAAGTGTTAAACATGTCCTCGGTTTAACTTCAACTTGTAAATTTAAATTTCAACAAGTGTTAAACACATCCTCGGTTTAACTTCAACTTGTAAATTTAAATTTCAATAAATGTTAAACACATCCTCGGTTTTAACTTCAACTTGTAAATTTTTTAAAAAATTTTAACAAATGTTAAACATGACCTCGGTTTAACTTCAACTTGTAAATTTTTCTTAAATTTCAACAAGTGTTAAACCGATCTTGGCTTAAAAATTCCAACTCCTAAGCATCATTCTCCAGCCCTTTGCATGGCTTCCACCTACTCCTTTGTGAACCTTATATAAAAAGTCTTTAACTTAGGCTGAGCTTTTCTCTTCTCGGACTTAATCATCTAGGCCGAGATCTTATCTTCTGGAATCTGGGATCTGCTCACTTTAGGCTGAGCTCTTCTCTTCTCGGACCTAATCATCTAGGCCGACATCATGTCTTCTGGGATTCTCCATGCCTGACCTCCCGCAAAGGTCGGTGAGAATGTCCCTTGGTCCCGCCATACTGAGGGACTGCAGGAACTGTTTTCTGCCCCCCTTTCTGGACACCTTTCTTGGCTGCTAGAATTGGCGTATCTTGTAACGGGAACGGTGGCTGCATGACGTTGTTCTGCATCAGGAAATTGACGACCGTTTGCAGGTCCGCCAATTTTTCCGCCATTCCCTTCATCTCGTCCCTCCGCAATCATCTATCTTTCCATACCTGGAGGTCGTCCTCGTTATAATACCCGCTCCGGTCCGATTTCTTCGGTACATCGCCCTCCTAGCCGACGTCCTTTCCTCTGTGATTCTTATTACGAGTCTCTTCGTTGCAGTTGTCTTCTTTGACGTCAAGGTCAATATGTTTCCCACTCTCAGTAGGGGTGTCGTCTCCAACCTTCTCTTTTTGTCCGTCGTTGGTCATCTATTCTCCTTTCGTTCCCACAGACGGCGCCAAATTGTGTGTGTCAATTTCCGACCACACTGCCAATTAAGCACTCAGTTGGAGAACACTAGCAAAATAGATTAAGCCCCAACAACCTGTCACAAAAAGAAGAGATTCCGGCGGTGGTTCGTCCACCCGAGGGAACTCCGACGATCAAGTCAGTTATCTCTCAAAGATATCAAAAGTGCTTAACTCACTATTCAAAGTATAAAAAGCATAGCTTAGACCCATGAGGGTGCCTCTCTTTTATAGTCAACACAAACCTAGTCCCAATAGAAGCCTAGCTTCAATGGACTTAGGATTACTGCTAATCTTTGACTCCCAGTAGGATTAGGATAAACTCTCTAATAGTCTTATTTTTACCAAAACTGAAGTCCTCTCTCATTCTAAGACTCTTGTCCCTTATTCGCTTATCCCGGATTCCGGTATCTTCGTAGATAACCTCGGCCTAACCGAGATGATTTCGACGTCATGACCAGGACACGTGGCACCTCGGCGGGCACTTCGGTAACACCTCGGTCACGTGTTGTCATTCAAAAATTATGTCCCCATAAGATCTTTTGTGACATTTATAAGTCCCATTATTTTTTTTAATTTTTTTTGTAAACGCCACTCAAGCTTATTTAGTCGGTGGTGCTACATGTACAAATTAATATACACACTAGTGTACCAATTAGTGTTATATCATTATCACTGATCCCACTTATTATACAAATTATAAATATCCAAAATTTCTAAAATCATATCACATCATCTGTTAGTATAATAGTTAATATATTAATTGATAAATATAACATTATTCTATTTTAGTAGATGCCAAAATATAGCACCATTATGAGCCTATTTATCATCTAATTTAATACTTACCACTAATATACTTTATGAAAATCACAATTTAACTCTTTCATTTAAGTCTCTCTCAGTTTTTGAAACAATGTTTGAGAAATCAATTACAATTTGACTAGAATTCGAAAACGTTAATTGGGACAATCAAAGGTTCAAAGCAGAATGAAATATGATGATCATACATATTATCTACTTTGTATTTCTAAATTTAACACATGGAAAATTTTATCTCTCAGAAAGTGTAAGTGATTTTTTTAGAATGAAAAAAAAGTGACACATTCTATAAATTGTCTCATTTTATAATTTTTATTTAAATGTCCGATTGTTCCTCCTTTAAAGTTGTGTTTGGAGTAAAAATTTAGATAGAAATTTTAAAAATGAAATAAAAAGGATGTGTGAAATATAATTATGGCCTCTTTTGCCAAGAGATTAAAAGTCAATTTTTTTATTTTTAATCTTTTTTAAATCATATCACATCTCTATTTTTTTTTACACGTTTTAAAAAAAAATTAAAAAAATTAAAAAATTAACTTTTAACCTAATTTCTAAAATAATCCTGTATTTCGTTCAATTTATATATATATATATTATTTATTTTAAATTCTTATTCAAATTCATACTTAAAATACAACCTAAAATTTAAACTTTAACGAAAAGCATTTTTGAGTTTAAAAAGAAAAAAATAATAAATTATGAGGAGATGGCCACCAACTCTTTTGCATTATGCGGATCAAAGTTGCCACTCACCAACCTTTCACCAACCACGTTTGGCCCAAACTCGGCATTTTACATTTTGGTGTTTGGTGGTCCCAACCCCACATTCAATCATAGACAAAGATAGCAAGATATTATAATAATAAATAATATCAGGTATTATGAAAATTTTGTCACGAAAATGATTATGAAAAATTTATGATTCTTAGATTACCTTGATTTGTGTGTGGTGCTTTATTCTAAGTGTAATCCAAGGGTCAGAAAGCTTTCATAATTATTTTCATAAATTTTTTTTCATAATACCTAACATTGCTGTATAATAATATGATAGTCAAGTACTAACCCAAAAGGGCCAAAAAAAAAAAAAAAAAAAAAAAAAAAAAAAAAAACCTACACCATATGATCCAAATCCTATCCATCGTTCGGCCATTAAAACCAAGCATTATGACGTCATAAAACTCCATGTTGACGTCATTAAAAAGCCAAATTACTAGAATCCATTTTTTCATTGGTGCAAACTACATTAATTTTTATAAAACAATAATTATAATCAATTAAATTATTAAAAATGGATTTCGAAACCTAAATATCCTGCTAATTAATGTTCACTAATCAATTTTTAAAATATATTTTAATACCCATTTCACACATATATCAATATTAACTTTAGTAACTCGTGTCATGATTTGCATCTCTTTATAAAATATACACCTAGAAAAGGTATAAAAAAAAAAAAAAGGGCAGTGATTTGTAGCTCGAAAGTGAGGCTTGAATTGTGGCTCGACGTCGTTTTGACCCCTTTTTTTTTTCTTTTTTTTCTTTTTTCCTGGTTTTTCTGGCAGAACAAAGAAGGGAGAAGAAAAGAAGGGAAAGGGAGGAGGAGGGGGAGGGGAGGGGGCCATAAAATCGGCTGGAGAAGGGAGGAGGAGGAGGAGGAGGAGGAGGAGGAGGGAGGGGGAGGAGGAGGCGGGGCGAGCTGCTGCGAGAGACGGTGGCGGTGGTGCGACGATTGGCGAGGAGCAAAGCTGCTGCTTCAACGACGGCGACGGCGACGGCGAGCTTCTACTTCTTCGACGACGGAGCGGCGATCGGCGACGATCGACGATGGCCGACGATCGTCTTCTCTCTCTCTCTCCCCCTCTGCTTCTCTCTCTCTCCCTCTCCCTCTCCCTGTCCCTGTCCCTCTCTTTTCTCCTTCTCTCTCTCTTTTTCTTCTTTCGAGCCAAAATCGAGCCTGGTAGCTTCGAGCTACCAGGCATTTTCCAAAAAAAAAAAGGGGAACCTCCAAATTTACTTTTACTAATTTAATGGATTATAAATGATTAAAATTAAAAATATAATAAGCTTAAGAATATAGCAACTAAATATAAATCAAACACAGAGAACAAATACATAAATTTAATTTTTAAGAAGTTGACTCGCGACAAATTTTGTTAAATTTTCTCCATCCATGTATTTTTGTGTTTTTAACATTATTGTTAAAAGTTAGGTGATCCTAAACAAATTTTTTATGTATACAAAAATAATTACAAAATGAATCACAAAATACTTGACAATAGTGTGTTTTATTAAGTATAATTATATTGAATTTTCTTAACATTTTACTTCATGTGACACTTACTTTACTTTCATTAGTAATTCATTAACTGTATTGACAAAAAAAAAATAATATTATCATATTTTTTATATTAAGATGTATATTTTATTTTATTTATCCACGTGCCTATATATTATCTTCATTAGGTTCGATAACTTTAGCCTAATAAGTAGAATTTTATCTCAAAAAAAATAATAATAAAAAAAAGAACTCATTTATATTTTTTTCTAAATTTTTGTAAAGATGGTGAGATGAATATAAAAAATAAAAGCATTTCATTCAATTTATATATATATATATATATATATATTTTATTAAAGACAAAAATATTTCAAAATAATCTAAAAAAGCCTAATCACAAAGAGGTAATATCTGGGGTTAGCCTTTCTAAGGAGCCAAGGTTTCAAAAGTCACTCTTAGGTGATTATTATATAGCAGAACCATTCAATCATGTAGCAATAAGTCATGAACTTGCACACATGCGAAGATTCGAACTCACATTCTTGACAGTGGGTAAGGTTCGCCTAGGTTCGAAAGGTTCATTTTATCAACTATATGTATTGTCGCCCGAATGACTAACCCCGATGAAAGTGAAACTTAGAATATCATAATTTATATTTCAAAATCTTACTAAAGTGCCACACCTTTTGTGTGTTCCAAAATAATCCAACTCCCAAAAGAAGTCTTATTTTCGTCTTTGTATAGTTTTTCAAAATTAATTCAATTTTTTTAATTGTCTTTCAGTAATTTTTTAATCTTTTAATTGTCAGTTGAAGCTAAAAAAGAAATTTGTATAATTTTGTCGAGTAGTGATTGGTAGCTCGAAACCAGTCCCCCCCAAATCCCCCTAAAGGCAAAACGACATCGTTTTTGCCTTCTTTTTTTTTTTTTTTTTGGTTGAATCAGAAACGAAGTGACGAAGAAGAAGAAGGAAGGAAGAAGAAGGAGAGGAAGGAGAAGAAGGGAGGGAAGAAGATGAACAGGAGGGGGCATAAACCAAGGGAGAAGGAAGAAGAAGGAATAAGAAGAAGAGAAGGAAGAAGAAGAACTAGACAACCAGGGGCGGAGGCGCGGCGATCGGCGACGGAGGCGGAGGCCGAGCTGCGACGATCGAGGCGGAGGCGCTGCGATCGGCGACGGCTCCGAGCGACAAGCGACGAGCGACGAGCTCCTCCCCTCTCTTCTCTTTCTCTCTCTCTTTCTCTATTGCAAATTTCGGGGAATTCGGGGGGCGAATTCGCGCTCCCAATCTTTATCCAATTTTGTCAAACCCTATAAATTTGTCACTAATCATTCCAATCTTGCATGCCAATTCTCCTGACAAACTCTGATTCCAAATCGTTTTCCAATTTTTGCTTCTAACCAAATTATATTCTCCCTTGCTTTTTATTTAAATAGTTGAGGGTAAAACATTGATTTCATTAAGCTGTATTTGAATTATAATTTTAAATAGATATTTAAAATTGAAAAAAAATATATATTTTTCAAAATTTGTTTAAAACAGAATTGATTGAAACCACTAAAAAACACACCACTAACAACTCTAATGAACTAGAAAATGTAAAAAAAAAAAAAAAAAAGACAACCATTACATCAAGGGAGCCAGCTCATTAATGCTCTCCCTAGTACTCATTTTTTAATGCTTCCAAGCATTAATTTTTGTTTAAAATACGGATCGTGACTTGTGATATAAAAAATTATAATATTTTCTTGTCAAAAAATTTTAATTAATAGAATAATTAATTGAAAAAATAAAATATTTAACTGTTTTCTTATATAATAATAAAATTATTTAAATTATTAATTAAAATAAAATTTTGATATTATTAAAAATTATTGATTAAGTTAATAATTTATTAATAAAATATAATATTTATTATGAAATTAGAATCTTCAATATAATTTATGTAATTTTCATAATCACACTCATATTTTCAATAAATTTTAAAGAATGTGTTTATAATTTAGGATTAGTTTGGTATTTACTAAATAATACAAAAAGTCAAAAAGTCACTATCCTATTTAAGTCACATCATTTTATTTAAATCACATCACCTTCTCTAACACATCACATCAAACTCAACCCAAACCCAACCCATATAAGCCAATAAATCAAAAAGTGTACTTTTTTAGAACATCCCAAACCAACCCTTAATCAAAAAAAATCTAACTTCACCCGACAAGCGGTGGAGGGGATGCCTCGTTGGTAGGGTCTCATGGTGTAGTAATTGGTTGTTGTTGCTTAAACCTTCATTTTGGTTGGTTTTTGAATTTTTTTTTTTTTATTAAAAAGTCTCATTTGGATTGAATTTTTAAAATTTTTTAATTTTTGTGAAAAAAATAAAATAATTATAATTTATATGTAAAATTTTATCTTATTAATTTTTTAATTTATATTAAATTAACCAAAAAAATCTATTCCAAACATAAGTATGTTTTGATTGAAAAAAAAATAAAAAAAATAAGATACATTTGTTTGGTTTATTTTTGGGAGAGTTGTTTTTGAAAAAAATTTTGGAGAGAGAGTTTAGAAATTTTTTTGGTTTGTTTGGTTGTATATTTTGGGAGAGTTGTTTTTTGGGAGTTTGGGATGATTTGATATTTTGGGAGAATTTGAGTAAATGTGCGTGAGAGAAAAAGTGATTGAGAAAGAGAGAGGAGAGAGAAAAAGTGATTGATTGATGTGTAAGAGAGATAAAATAATTTTAAAAAATTTAAAAAAAAAACTCAAACTAAATAATTTTTAAATTTTTTTTTTCTAAAACTCATCTCCCAAATACAAACCAAACATACCTATAGATTCAGAAATTTAAAGAAATAGGAATACTTATGATTGGTCAGCGACACAATATTCCTAAACCAACTAATACCGCAGTCCTCACCAACCCCCGATCGGTTGGCGGGCGGTCCAACTATCTGGTAAAGCCTACACGACCGGTTTGAACCGGATCTCTCCACCTATATATACCCTGATATCCTCTTCACCCAAACTCAGGCTCTCTCTGCTCACCGGCGACAAACACTCCGGCGAAACAAAACCAAAGAGGAAAAAAACCCAGAAAATTAATTCGCTGCAATAATGGCAACAAACGGAGAAGGAGAACAGACTCTCAGGCACCAAGAGGTCGGCCACAAGAGTCTTTTACAGAGCGATGCTCTCTACCAGGTGGCCCCATTTGCTGATCTATCTCATCTGTTTTCAGATTTGTTTTGTAGTTTTTCTCAATTTTCTGATCTGGGTTTGTTTGTTTTTCTCAATTTCTGATCTGGGTTTTGTTGGTTTTTGCAGTATATACTTGAGACCAGCGTTTACCCAAGAGAGCCAGAGGCGATGAAGAAGCTCAGAGAGGTCACTGCAAAACATCCATGGTGAGTTCTGTTTGGCTTCCTTTAAGGAATTTGTTTTTTGAAACTTTAAGGTTTAAACATCATTTATGGTAAGTTATATTTATTTTCACCAAACTAGTTTTTTCCTAGAAATAGATTTTAAAAATCCGTGGTGAGTTATGTTTGGTTTCCTTAAAAAGACATTGGAAACTAATTTGGTTCTGTTTTCTTAAAAACACTAAAATCAGCATCCATGGTGAATTATGTTTGCTTTCGTTGTCGGAATCTGATTTGTAAATTTTTTTTTTTTTTTTTTTTTTTTTAAATAAAAATATAAATCTGCAAACTAATTTGGTTCTAATTTCTTTGAAAGGCACTCGAAACAACATTCATGGTGAGCTCTGTTTTTATTTTCATCAAACTAATTTTTAGTAATTTTTCAGAAAACATAATAAAATATACCAAACAGGTTCTGAAATTGTGATGTGTACGGGGATCAAGTTGGAATTTGTTTTGAATTTGTGTTGATTTTTTGAATTTGTGAAACAGGAACATCATGACTACCTCTGCCGACGAAGGTCAGTTCTTGAACATGCTTTTGAAGCTTATCAACGCCAAGAACACCATGGAAATCGGTGTTTACACTGGTTACTCTCTTCTCGCCACCGCCCTTGCTCTCCCCGATGATGGGAAGGTACTAGAATCAAACAAACATTATCAATCCCCTAGTTTTGCTGCTAAGAAATTTGATGAAAAGGAGTTCAAATTCTAAAATCCCCTCTTCTTCTTTTTTTTTTCTTTTTCTTTCTTTGCATTTTCTTGCTAACCAAACAGAGAGGGTGGTTGTAAAAAGTAGAATCAGCAATTTAACTTGGAAATTTTGTGTATTTGATTGTTGTAGATTTTGGCAATGGACATTAACAGAGAAAACTTCGAAATCGGTCTGCCGATAATTGAAAAGGCCGGCGTGGCTCACAAAATCGACTTCAGAGAAGGCCCTGCTCTTCCTGCTCTTGATCAAATGATCGAAGATGTAAGCTTTCATCAAACCCATCAAAATCTCTCTCTAATCTCTATGTATATGTTTGTTTTGGGGTAAGGACATGAAATTGGATTAATCCTAAATTTCTTGTTTGGATATAAAAGTGATCCTCCAAATTAACAGTTTCCGAGTTGTATCCTATTGAGTATTGTGAAAAGGGATGGAATACAAAATGATCAAGAGTTACAAGATCAAAATATTTTTCGTATTTGATCATCATGATCATTAACCCATTAATGTCTCAGGATTTCAAATAAATTTGAAAATAAAAGATTCAGGCTTAATAGAAGGAGACATTTCAAAAATGAGATAAGTAATTCTTGACTTAATCAGGTCTCTGGTCTAATAATTGTGTAACTACTTTAAAATGTGAGGTTGTGTATTCAAATCCGATGAAGAGTAGTTTGATTATCTTGTAACTAAAAAAAATAAGAGTAATCTTTGATTCTATTTGGATCATGAATTTAGCCTCCGTTTGGCAAGGCCTCATTGGGCTCATGAGCCACAAAAGACAAAATAGGCTTATGAGCCACAACAGATAAAACATCACATCCAACCCCATAATCATTATACTTTTCTCTCACAAAAAAAGCTAAAAAAGTCAAAAAGTCAAGAGTCCTTCCCAAACTAAGTTTTTGAGCTCAGGCTTATATAGCCAAAAAAGTCAAAAAGCCAAAGAGCCAGCTCACTTCCCAAACGGAGGAGAGTCTTAGAATCCATGATCTAAACACAATTTAAGTCCACAAACCTCTTTTTGAATATGTGAGCTAAACACAGCTTGAATCTATAAACCATTGTTTGAATTCATAATCCAAACACAATTTAAGTCCATAGTAATAAAATTGGCTAGCCGAAGTTATGGGAACACTTTCTTTATTCCATATTTTGGACTCTTAATGGTGTTTTGAAAAGTTGGTAAAATGTTAATTTTTTGGATTTTTTAGTTTATTTTGTCTTTTTATGAGTAAAAAATATGAAAGGTGATGTGACTCAAAATAAATAAAAAGTCAAAAATTGATTTTTTACTAAGTTGCCAAAGCACCAGTTACTCTCTGGAACAATTTGACACTACACTACTAAATGAATCAAAATTTTAGATCAAAATACTAGTAGGGATGATATGAATTATCATTTTGGACTTTTACTGTTTGGAACAAAATGATACTACTAAAAGAATCAAAATATTAGATCAAAATACTAGGTAGGGATGATATGAATTATCCAAACAAAAATTCTTACACAACAACTAGTTCAAATAATCCAAACAAAAGTTAGAAGATTGATAACACCAACCCTATTAGGGTGAATTTGGCTTATGGATATACATATTTTTTTAAATTATGTTAATTTTTTACATGTGGATGAATCACTTGTTTGTTTCTCCAATTGACTAATTCAAATGTGATGAATTTTACAGGGAAAGTATCATGGGTCGTTTGATTTCATTTTCGTGGACGCTGACAAGGACAACTACATCAACTACCACAAGAGGCTGATTGATCTGGTGAAGGTTGGGGGACTGATCGGATACGATAACACCCTCTGGAACGGCTCTGTGGTGGCGCCTCCGGACGCTCCGATGAGGAAGTACGTAAGGTACTACAGAGACTTCGTCTTGGAGCTCAACAAAGCACTCGCCGCCGATCCCCGCATCGAGATCTGCATGCTTCCCGTCGGCGATGGCATTACCCTCTGCCGTCGTGTCTGCTGATTTCAACCCACTGCTGGACAAAAACCAAATAATATAATTTGTTGCTTTTATTTTTATTATCTTTATTATATCATGTGTATTTGTATTTCTAATGGACGGTGGATGAATTGGAAGAGTTCACAACCTACGCTTCTGATTTGATTTGCTGCTCGAATCAACATAAAAGTGGTCTATTAATTGGTTTTGAAATATTATGTACTGTTGTTTATGCAATATTTTTATTCATAATTGATAATATGGGAAATCAGATTTTATTCATCACCAAATTCAGATTCTAGATATTTTTTTAGAATAAGAATATTATGGCTGATTTGACAACTCCACCATTTGTTGGAGTCTTGGTTGGTAACAAGTCAACAACTCCGTGCCTAACGCCCCCGTGATAAAAATATGCAATTTCTAAGGCCAAATTTGACTCAGTGACTCATTGGGATTTAACATTTTAAAAAATTTCAGTGAAATGATATTTACAAAAATGATGTTACGGATTGTTTGGAATGATTTAAATAAATGTATCTTTTGTCTTTTTATAAAAAGATGTGCAAAAAAATAGAGAGAAGATGTGATGAAAAAAAGATAAAAAGATATATTATTTTTGAATTGTCAAATTTGGCCTAAATTATTCTAGTAAATAAAATTGTATAAAAAATCTGTAAGAACAATGATATTTGTTTTTATTTTTACACCTACTATATGGATTTATTATTATTATTTAAATAAGATAAATTTTACATATACATATGATTTCTATTATATATTAAGGAGTGTTTTGGAAAGTTGGTAAAAGTTAATTTTTTGACTTTTTAAGTTTATTTTGTCTTTTTGTGATTAGAATCACTCAAAATGGGTAAAAATTAAAAGTTGATTTTTTATTTTGTTCTTTAAAGACCCCTAAATATTAGAAGAGATGAATAGAGAGATAAATCCATCTCATAATTAATCAATATATGGCACTAAAAAAAAAAAAAAACTCTCAAAGTTATTTGCTAACGTTGCTAGTTTTTATTTTATTTTGTAAAAAGTTAAAATTTTTTACAAAATGAAAAATTTGTTTAGTAAATAAAAATATTTTGAAAATAGAGAATTAAGTCTGATAAGTTACCAGAAGCGGTGATTGATGGTGGATGATGGAAAAATGTGATGATCGTCGGTGGGGTGACCACAGGTGGGTAGAGTGTGGTTGGGGCTCACAAGGAGTTGAAGGGCTATTGAAAGGGTGTCACAAGGCACGATGGTAAAGGTAATATTCATCCAAAAAACAAGTCACAATAATGACTAGAAATCACACAGAGAATCACTTAAAAGTGGCCAGAGGTTGTTGGCAGTCATTTAGGTCTATTTGGAAAAGTAGGTTATAATCTATTTTTCAGATTATAACTCACTTTCTCTCTTACAAAAAAATTATTTATAAGTTATTTATAAGTAATTTTTTACCAAAAAATTAATTATAATCATCTTCTCAAAATAACCCTTAGCGGGTAGTGGGTGATCTGCAGAGGTGGTAAGAAAGAGAACAAAAAGTAAAAACTTCTTTTTAAAAGAAGTGAAAATACCATTTGTACCTTTTAAAAAATTTAAAATTAATTCTATTTTTTTAAAATAAAAATAATATGCTAAACAAATTTTTGTTTCTAAACTAAAAATATATAATAAAAATAAAGACATAAATTAAGAAAGAAAAAAGGATAACTTACGTAAAAAAAAATCTCAAAATTTTATGTATTTTACAAATTAAATCTTAAAATTTCAATTTTAACAACTTAAACCCTAGACTTTAAACTCGTATACAAGGTAAGTCCTTTGTCAATTTATGTTTGGTCTCCTTAGTGGAGTGTAGTTTTGATTGGAAAATGGGGGAGACCCTAGCACCCCGATGCTGATTGGCTCAAATTTATTTATTTATTTTTTTCTCTCTTGAACCGCCACGTGTAGGTGGGGTTGCCTCCAACTGGGTCTGCAGCATGATTGGTTTTGATTTAGACAAAAAAAATTTAAAATACAAAAAAAAAAAAAAAATCACGTTACACAAGACGAACAGAGAAAGAAGGAAGATGAAGACAGAAAGGACCTGCCGACCCATTCTCTAACAAAAAAAAAAAAAAAAAAACCTAAATTTCAATTAATTTCTTCACATCTACCAATCCCTCTCACCAACTCCCACCTTCCGCCACCACCTTTTCCACAAATCGACCAACTCATCGCCACCTTCCACCCTCAGGTTGACCACCTGCTGCCACATCTCACCACCCATTGCCGCTTCTCTGCTTCAGATCCACTACACATCGTCGTTGATCTGTAGAAATAAAGGGTGGATTGTGCTACTTAGAGAGGAGTAGGAGTCCAATAGATGGTGTTGAGAGGTGTACTGAAGCCTGACTTCTGATCTATTCCTCTTCTAATCTCATTACTATTAGGTAAGTCCTATGTATATAATTTTGGTACCACTTTTACATTTGACTTTGATGCTTGTATACATGTGTATATACATTCATGCATGGTATGGGTTTCTTCGATAGCTCTGACCAAACTCTAAATTGTGTGGCCCTTTATGCTACGCTCTTATGTATTATTAGAATTTATTGCAAATTTTTGGATTGATACTCTGATTGAAATTGGTGGTTTTTGAATTTTGTATTTGATTTGTGATCCTTGCATCCTTCTGAGCTATGGAGATGGAGGTGCAGGTGAGGAAAGCAGTGGTACACTGGTGATGGAGGTGAAGGTGAAGGTGATGAAGCAAAGAGCGGAGATGGTGGGTGGGTCCAACAAAATACTTTTACAAACGACGTGTCAAAGTGGATAATGTAGCAGAGAGAATCTGAAACCAGGAAAAGTCGTATTTATTTATTTATTTTTCTGTATTTAGCGGAGTGTTGAATGAATGGTGCTAGCTAGATGAGATGACTGGAATTCAGGGGAAGAGGACAGGAATCAACTAAAACAGGAAAAATGTGAATCTAATGAAAAAGGCATACTGGTTCAAGTTTGTTGAAATTTTGCTAAAATATGTGTAAGGATTCGTTTGGTAAGTGATTATTTTAGTTAAAAAATTAAAAAGTTATTAAAAAAATTAAAAAATCAATAATTTATTTATTTTTTTTTTTTTTATTTTTTGTACATCTTTTTGTAAAAAGTCAAAAAGTCATCCCAAGCATACTAATTTTTTTACATCATATTTTAGCCAAAAAGTTATTAAAAAGCATGTTCCCAAACGAGACCTAAATAACAACAGAAAAATATTTATTTTTAAAACATAATTTAAAATAAAAAAAATTAGTGTAACATTCTTCTCTAATTTTGGATACTAAGAGAAATTAAATATGTTTTTTAATTAGCCTAAGGCTCCGTTTGGTGGAGTTTTCAAAATCTAGTTCCACACTCACTTTTGAGTGTGGTGTTTGTTTAGGGTTTTCAAATCATAATTCTACACTCATTTCTCAAAACTCAATTCAAAACATAATCATTACTTTTCAAAACTCATAACCAAACACATAATTCAAAACTCTTTTCAAAACTCCATTCAAATTAATATTTTAAAAGTATTTTAATTTTGTTAAGATTTTAAATAATTTAATATTTAAATATGTTACGATTTTTTTAATTTTTTAATTTTTTTAATTATTTGAATATTTTTAAATATTTTAATTTTTAAATATTACGATTTTAATTTTTTAAATTTTAAAATATTTTATAAAAATAAATTCAAACTCTATTTTATAAAAATATTTTTAAATATTTTAATTTTTTTGTTATGTATTTGGTTACGATTTGAGTGTAGAGTTGTGAAAGTAGTATGGAGTTTCGAGTTATGTGTTTGGTTATGAGTTTTAAAAATAATTTTTTAATTGAGTTTTGTTTTATGTGTTTGGTTACGATTTGAGTGTAGAGTTGTTTTTAAATTTAAAATATTAAAATTTTAAATTATTTTAATTTTTTGAATATTTAAATTATTTAAATTTTTATGATTTAAAATTTTTGAATATTTATTTTAATTTTTTACTTATTAAATTTTTTAGATTATTTAAATTATTTAAATATTTATGATTTAAATTTTTTGAATATTTATTTTGAAAAAAAATTATTTCTTTTGTAGTATTTTCAATTAAAAAATTGATTAATGTTATTTTTTGTTAATAATAAATTTTTTTAATTGAATTTTAAAAAGAGTTTGGTTATGAGTGTTGATCAAAATTTTCAATAATATGAAAGTAATGTATTTTGTTATGAGTTATAACAATTTGAATTAAGTTTTGAAAATTCTTTTCAAAACTTATAACCAAACAAATTTTCTTACTTCACATGTCAAATCAAACTTTCAAAACTCAATTCTACACTCAATTCCACACTCAATTCAACACTTTATTCAAAAACCATAACCAAACAAATTTTCTACACTCAAATTATAATTCTAAAACACACAAACTCAAAATACAACTCATATTCTCAAATCATAATTACAAAGCTCTACCAAACGGAGCATTAATGTCTCTCTATGAAATTTCTCTCTAATCATATTAGAGAAATTTTAATTTTCTTTGTGAAAATTAAAATTTCTTTATATCGGGACGAAATTTCTCTGTGAAAATATTGAAAAATCTCAACGACTATAAAAATATTATATATCTTTTATCTTACAAAATCTTAATATTAAAAAACTTTAAAAAAAAATCCCCATTTAAAATTTATTGGTTCCAACACATTAGTTTGCTTGACAAATGTTTAAAAAAAAAAAAAACATATATCTTAATAAATTTTGTTTTAAATTGTTATCAAATTTTTTTACTTTTAAGCCCTCATCTAGAAAAATATAAAAAGTTAAAAAAAAAAAATAACAATGATTCATCCACCCTTTTCCCCCCACCCCCTTTGACCCCCTCTCTCTCATTGGTCCCCTTTTCTTTTTCTTTTTCTTTTTTTTCCTGCTCCTCCAATCACCACCTGCCACGTGGCAAAGGGGGGTGAGGGGGTGACCCCCAAAAGGGGGTCCCAAGCATTATTTAAAAAAAACAACAATGATTCAATCACTAAAAAAAATCTTTCTCACTTTTGATTCTTTTAGCGGTGCATAAAATATATTTTTTAATTTTTATAATTTTTTTATTTTTATTTTTGAGGTCCTCTAGCCCACTAGAACTATAAATTACGTTTTATTTTATATATATTAAAAAAATACTAAACACAAAAAAGTCAATGAAAAAATTGTAAGAAAAGCATTTGTAAATTTGGTCATTCCGTCTACTTGTCATTCATTTATTTAAATCTTTTGCATAAATATTTTATTCAAAAATGTTTTGCACCTCGAAAAACATTCCCCCGAATCCCCCAAATCACTGAAACGACGTCGTTTCAGTGATTTTGAATTTTTTTTTCTTTTTTTCCGCCATTGACGCAGAGGGAGAGGGAGAAGAGGGAGAGGGAGAGGGAGAGAAAGAGAGAGAGAGAGAGAGAAGAGCTCGTCGGCCCAGTCGTCGGTCGTCGGCCCAGCCGAGCCTCCGACCGCCGCCTCCGAGCTCGCAGCTCCGCCGATCGTGCCTCCGGCGCAACGCCCCCGGCCCCCGCCTCCGCCTCCAGCCCTAATAATTGGGCCCCCTCCCCTCCCCCTCCTCCTCCTCCTCCTCCCCCTCCCCTTCCCCTCCCTTTTCTTCTTCTTCTCTTCTCTTCTTCCTCCTCCTTCCGTTTTTCTTCTTCTGAAATCGAAAAAAAAAAAAAAAAAAAAACACGAAACGACGTCGTTTCGATGATTAGGGGGATTCGGGGGAAGAAGATTCGAGGTCCCAATCGCTGTTGTATTTTATTAAATGAGTTTTAAAAAGTTTTATTGATATCCAATTATTTAAATCTTTTGTATAAATATTTTACATAATAAATTTTAAAAAGTAAATAGTTTGAATAATCGAGTTTCGCCTCAAAATAAACTCATCAAATCCAAATACCCTTTCAAATTGAGTGATCAGCTTGAAAATTTCAATATATTTTAGAAATGACCATCTGACTTAAATATCTTTATACAAAACAAAAAAACAAACGTATAAAAAAATTAATGAGAATGTATCAACATTTTATAATAAGTTTTTTGGCAAAAACTCCAAACTTCCCAAACAGTTGATCGTTCCAAGACTTCCCCATTCATGAAACTTCTAGCTTATATGCCCTCGTTGGGCAATAGGACTTTTTTTTTTTTTGATTTTTTAAACTAAATTAATCATAAAAAGATAAAATTGATTAAAAAAGTTAATAAGATAAAATGTCACATTTAAAGCATAATCATTTTCCTTTTTTCTTACAAAAGTCAAAAAAATTAATCCAAACAAATTTTTTAGCCTAGGCTAAAAACCAAAAAGCCAACCCAACTTCCCAAATGAAGCCATGTAGGCTTCCATTGCCATTTTTTAAATGAAATATAGCTACTACCTTTTTCATTTCCTTTTTTACACTACTACAAAAACAGATAAAGATCACACTTTTTTTGTGTGATGTATGTTATTTAATCACACCTTTTAAGTTTTATTAAAGTGTGATCTTTGGGAGTGTGATTAAAAATGGTCATTTTTAATCACACTTTTTAAGTGTGATTAAAACATTTAGATCACACCTTTTAAGTGTGATCTTTGGGAGTGTGATTAAAAATGGTCATTTTTAATCACACTTTTTAAGTGTGATTAATAACATTTAGATCACACCTTTTAAGTGTGATCTTTAGAAGTGTGATTAAAAATGGTCATTTTTAATAACACTTTTTAAGTGTGATTAATAACATTTAGATCACACATTTTAAGTGTGATTAATAACTAATAAAATCTATAATAAAAAAAGGATTCGACATATTTGAAAAATAATCAATATTATTTTTGTATGCACATTTGAAGAATGTAATACACACTATATACTATATTTTGAATCATAACCACATATTGAATAGAATAACGTTATATATTTCATAAATGAAAATTAAATATTCAAAAGTATACAAAGGAATTAAATAAAAAAAATTAACTGTGCTTACATATATTAAAAAATGAAAAAACTTAAAAAAAACTAAGTTCTTTAATTCTTGGACCATATTTTGCATCTCTCCAAAAAATTTCTGACCTGAAAAATAAAAACACAAATTAATCCAGAAACTGCTGATGCATATGAATAAACTAAAAAGTTAATTCAGCAAAATCAAAATAGGAACATTAATCATTTCTGCTTGATCTTAATCCTTTTGGAAGTAACTTCCCTGTTAACAATTAGATGCCATAGCAGCTCAGTGTTAATGACATTGTAATTAGGAGGTCACTAATGAGCACAATATTTAAAAATGATAAATCTCGATACAGCTTGTGTACGATCTTTTTGTGAATGTATATTATTACTGTTGAACCATAATTCTAGGTACCCATAAATAAATAAATAAAAACTCAAGAATTTACTCCATTTTTTTTTGGGGGGGGGGGGAGAGTACATACATTGCAGTTATTATCACCAGCAGCAACAGGTTTTGGAGAAGCAGAGGTTGCATTTATGAAAAGAATTCATCGGAACTTCTAAATACACTCACTTATTTTCTCTCTACACTCACTATATGCATTGTATATCTTGTATGTTACGAAGAAAAAATTGTGGATATAGGTGTAGAGATGAACATGGCAGGTGTGTGGTGGGTTTAGAAACTCCCAATTGCATCATTTAAAACGAGGATTATGTGTATATATATGTTGTTTTACAGCATTATCCAAATGAAATTGTTTCTTTTGAAGTTGCAACATTTTTTCCATTTTGTTTTCCATAGCATTTAAAACAAGTACTCTGTTTTATGTAAAAAAATCATTTACAACATTGTATGAGAATATCACCAATTATATTTATTTTCGAAAATGGATCCATTCTGTTTTGCAATCATCCAAGTCTGATTGGAGCTTTCTTTGCAATGACACTATACTAATGATGCATTTGGTTCTCTAGATGCCATGGAAATAGAAAAATCCATGGTATTTAATAATGCAATAAGAAGCTGAAATATAAAGCTGACCTGTGTGACCCACTGTTCTCTCTGAGTCATATATCTCAAAGTCATTTCCTCCCTGCTCAAACAAACAGCCAAGCCCTTCATTTAGTCCTAAAAGAGTACTAAAAAAAAAGTTAATGAAAAAATGGCAAAATTTACTTTACCCCATATGGTTTACTCCATGTGTTGTTTACGCTCAGATGTTTAAAATAAGCATATAATTTACTTCATGTGTTCTCTCATTGTCTAGGTGATTTGCTGATGATTTGTACAACTTGTGGCCCTAGATATGGCATAGTGGGTAAAGAAAACTCCTGAGAAGTTGGGATGAAGATATATAGGTTTGATTTATTGTTATAATTTTTATTTTTGTTGTCATATATAATCATGAATTTGCTAATAATAATGTGAAATTGAAGCTTTGGACTTGAAATGCAATATACCTCAGCTAGGTCTTGTAAGATTTGAACGATCCTCAAAGCAGTTGTAGAATCCAGGCCAGAGGTTGGTTCATCAAGAAACAAAAGAGAAGGGTTGATTATAATCTCATTGCCAATACAGACACGCTTCCTCTCTCCTCCTGAAACTCCCCAAACAAAAGAGCTACCGATCATAGTGTCTTGGCACCTGAGCACATTGATATTCCTCATTGATCAGCTCATGAGAACAGGTATGATTCATTTGTGTGTGGTCTGTTTTTTGCTATATCTGACTTTAGCTAACACATAGTTCAAGATAATAGCATAGCAGAGAAATGAGAATTTACCTCTCCAAGCCCAACTCGTCGATTACATCTATGGCTCGTTTTTCCTTTTCCTGTTTTGTCGACGTCTTTGGAAGTCGTAGGAGTGCTACATATGTTAATGTTTCCCTCACTGTAAGGTGAGGAAAGAGCACGTCGTCTTGAGTCACGGATCCTATCTTGAAATATATTTCATGTTATTCTAATGTGTGATTACCCTTTATTTTCACATCACTTATCTTTTTTTCTTTTTCTTTTTTAATGGTAATGTTCAGGCTATACTTTTATGTGAACATTGAACATTCATACAGGTGAAAAATTATAAAACCAATTTCAATTAGGTAGGTTTTAGAGGAAATCTGTCTTAATCAGGCTAATATGATGAAAGTGGAGGAAAGCGAAGGAAATGGTGGAAAAAAGTTAGAAGTGGTGGAAGTTATAAAAAAGTAATTTTTCTATCCATCCCATGGTAGCATGGTAACTAAGCTTTTAGTTTCTTACAAAAAACACAGAAAAATACAAGAAAGTTTAAATTTGTTTATAAAATTTTTAAATTTCAATATCAGCGTGTCTGAGTCGTGTCACGTATCCGTGTCCATATCCATGCTTCTTAGGTTTTAACTTTCTTTGCATTAGTTGTAGTGATGATGAATTTCTGTGAATATATATAACAAAGGCCTATAAGAAAACTGTTATTGTGTATACTACTCTTTTTTAATATGCAGCCCAAGTGATTGACATAGCTTGTACAAATTGAAAGTGTTTTATTTTTCTTTATATGCATAAGCACATTACTTACCTTACTCGGACTGCCTACTGCTGTGTATATGCATGCCAGTTTTCAAGTCTCATATATGTATATGCATACCAGTTTTCAAGTCTCATATATAGATTTTTTTAGTAGTGAAATATTCCTTGTAACCAAAGATAGGAGTTTTTCAGTAAATTTCCTGAGAACCAAACACACATAAATACAGTGCTACTAGCTCTTTCATGTATATCTAGATTGTTACCTGCTCTTTAGGAACTTTGAATATGGCTGGTCATTATAAGTAATTGAACCTCTTGGTGTCGACCCTCTCACCCTGCCACTGAGCAGACTTAGAAGTGTAGTCTTTCCACTCCCCGAAGGCCCCATCAATGCCAAAACTTCTCCAGGATTCACCGAACCAGAAATCCCATTTAGTATTTCTTTCTCCACCGTTGATGTCACTCATTTTATAACCACCTTGAACTACTAACTAAACACATGGAAATTAAGTAATTTAGTGGCCTATAATTTACCCTGATCATCTATAATATACACACACAGATGTTCCAAAGAAGAAAATAAAGTGATAATTTCAAACAAAAAACATGTCAAAGTACCCATTACCTACCCTTCTTAAGAGCAGGCCCCATGCTAAACAAGTTAAAAGTTCTATGGTGGGGCTTGAACGGTGACACTGCCAGATATTACATGGTAACTATCAATACAGAAGCATTAATTGACAGAAAGGCATGAAAGAAAAAAAAAATCAGTAATTGAAAGCTGAATCTATGTTTTACCATTGCAATGAGTACACAACAATGAAGTTGAGTTCCACAATACCTTTCTACAACCATTTGGAACAATAAACCTAAATCCAACATTTCAACAAGTGAAACACCCTGCCAATGATATTTGATTTTGGGTTTCTCTACAACATTACTGTTCTTATGACTCTACATACAACAAAAATTCCTATGCCACGAGAATGTTTCATATGGAGTAAAAACTAGTATCTAAATTTTCTTACCACCAACTATATTAACCAAAAAGTAAGCATTTTCAAGAACAAATCAAGAAGGAAAAAAAAAAAAACTTCTTCGAATGTGCGTGTATTTATAACAAAAATTTTCGAGGAAAATAAACTCACAACTTCTGATCATCGTCGATTTCAAGCTTCTTCTGGCAGCCAGTGGTCGGATTGGCGATATTGAACTGCAAAAACAAGTATAAATACATTAGATATGCATATAAAAGAGAATTAGGGATAGAGATAGAGAGCAACATGAAGAGGAAAGAGTGATCAAAGGATTGTGATGTTTGGAGATCGAACCTTCATGGTGGATGAATCGAGGCTTTGGCTTCAGCCGAGCAGTCTCGAGGAAACGCGACGGCGGCAACAGTGGGAAGAAATGAGATTTAGGGTTTTGTCACCGTATATATATGCTGTGTAATGATAAAGAGTGCGGATTATTTACGGTCTTTTCTTTTATTTTTTCTTCCGGTTTTATAAGCGAAAATTATTCAATTTGGTTTAGATTTTCAAGATTCAATTTTTTTAAAATTAATTTTTTTTTATTTTTATTGAATTTTTTAATATTTTTACTATTTTTTTTTATTTTTAGATATATTTAATATAAATATACCTAAAAATTATAATATTTGTGAAAAAAAATCTTTAAAAAATTCACTAACAATGTATTTAGTTAGGGAATTTAAGAAAAGATTTGAAAACAAAAAAGAAAAAAGTAAGTGAACTGCGAATAATATATATTTATATTTCACCTAATTTCACATATGTTTTCTATTTCTTTTTCTAAATTTCTTCCTAAATCTCATAACCAAACACAACGTAAATATCAAAAATATAAGAATTCAATACATTTTTCATATTCTTATGTATTTATTAATTTTTTTAAAATATTTTATTTTTTAGATATATTTAATTAAGGTGTATCTAAAAAAATAAAAATTATTTAAAATTTTAAAAATAGTCACTTAAAAATAAAACAAATACCAAAAATAAAAAACTCAATTTTTAAAAAATTAAATTCAAAAAATTAAAATAAAAAATACTGATTATTTTCCACTTACAGGCCTTTATAAAAATTATTATAAAATAGTAAAAAAAATTATGATTTTAATTATTAATATTTATAAAA
Organism: Camellia japonica; assembly: GCA_030407325.1. Classification (NCBI taxonomy): domain Eukaryota; kingdom Viridiplantae; phylum Streptophyta; class Magnoliopsida; order Ericales; family Theaceae; genus Camellia; species Camellia japonica. Next base: position 75,765,695 of record JAPPVO010000016.1, on the reverse strand, counting down.
TTTATTACTATTTTTTAATGATTTTTCTTTTATACTATTGTAATTCCCCCATTTTACAAACTCATATTTGATTTGATTTTCAAAAATTATTTTTATACAAAAATCCAGCTAAGACTTGGCAATAGTCCGCCAGTTGGCCCAAACTCAGATCCATAGACTTCGACTAGTTAGGCCATCTCCAACATTTATTACTAAATTTAAATTTGGTAAAAAAGTATACTTTTTTGGTCTCTAATGGTTTCATCAAAGTCCGTATCAAATTGAGAACATCTCAAATCCTTCACTAAACTAAGGACCTGGGTCAGCTTTCACCAGTTTACTGTGCGTGAACGTTGGGGGTGAGACCCATCGGACGTCTAGCCGGTTGTCCCCCCGGTCATCCTCTTCCGCGAACAATTCCCACAAAAGTAGGTAACACAGAGGGTCTGTTTGGTAACGTTTACGTTTTCAGTTTATATTTACAAAAATTTTATAAACTGGTTTTTGTTTATTTTTTGTTTATTTTTAGAAAAACATAAACTATAAACGTGTTTGGTAATTGACAAAATATTTTAAAAAATTTAAAAATATAAAAAATAGTGAGAAATGGCAAGTGGTGGCAAGTGGCGGCGGAAGACGGTGGTGGAAAGTGGTGACGGTGGGTGGTGGGTAGCGGGTGGTGGTGGGTGGTGGTGGGTAGTGGCGAGTGGTGGTGGTGGTGGTGGGTGGGTGGGTGGGTGGTGGTGACGAGTGGTGGGTGGTGGGTGGTAGCGAGTGGGTGGTGGTGGCGGGTGGTGGGCGATGGTGGCAAGTGGGTGGCGGATGGCGGTTGGTGGTGGGTGGTGGCGGCGGCGGGTGGTGGTAGTGGGTGGGTGGGTGACGGTGGTGGTGGTGGTGGGTGGGTGGATGACGGTGGCGGGTGGTAGCGAGTGGGTGGTGGTGGTGGTGGTGGTGGCGGCGAGTGGTGGGTGGTGGTGGGGTGGGTGGTGGTGGTAGGTAGGTGGCGGGTGGTGATGGTGGATGGGTGGGTGACGGTGGCGGGTGGTGGGTGGTAGCGAGTGTATGGTGGTTGTGGTGATAACGGGTGGTGGATGGTGGTGACGGGTGGTGGGTGGTTGTGGCAGGTAGGTGGCGGATGGCGGGTGGTGGTGGGTGGTGGCGGGTGGTGGTGGTTATGGGTGGGTGAAGGTGGCAGGTGGCAGGTGGTAGCGAGTGGGTGGTGGTAGTGGTGGGTGGTGAGTGGTGGTGGCAGGTAGGTGGCGGGTGGATGGTAGGTGGTGGGTGGTAGTGGCGGGTGGGTGGCTGGTAGCTGGTGGCTGGTGGTGGTAGGTGGCTAGTGGTGGCGGGTGGTGGATGGTGGTGGTAGATGGGTACTGAGTGGTGGTAGCGGGTAGGTGGCGGGCGGTGGATAGTAGTGGCGGGTAGATGGCAGGTGGGTGGTGGGTGATGGTGGCTGGCAGGTGGGTGTTAATGGCGGGTGGTGGCAGGTGATGGTGGGAGATGGGTGGTGAATGGTAGTAGCGGAAGACGGTGGTGGAAAATGGTGGCGGGTGGTGGCTAGTGTTGGATGGTAAAAA